>CATIWK010594171.1:0-11563 GCA_949634005.1 Mallotus japonicus
ATATACATATAGATAGCCCAAAGCTTTATTGCTTGGCAACTCAGCATGCCATAGTGATCATCTGGAATACAATGATGACACCCTTTACGCTTGTTGCTGTGATGGGAGGTGGCAATGTAAGAAACTTACTGTCCATATATACATATATTACTTGTGTGAATTGAATTATAATATGAAGAGTTGGGTGTTTTCTTTTTCCTTTTAATTTTTGTAAAATCAGTTGGAAAAGGCTGAGGCGATCCAGAGTTCACTCTTTGTATCTGCAATTACTACAATTTTACAAATTGAGTTTGGCTGTCGACTCCCTGTGGTGATGCAGAGATCTCAAGCTTTTATTATCCCTGCCATTTCCATTGCTGTATCAGCTGATAGTATCACACTTGATCACCGTCAGGTTAGTTAATTATACATCTTCCACCTTTGATCTACTTTTGCTACATTTATGAATGGTTTATGAACTCACAGTTTATAAATATCTATACACACAATTTTTTGGTGGGTGGCTTTGTACACATTAGAGGTTTGAACTATCTGTAAGACGTGTACAAGGAGCAAGCATTATCGCATCCTTGTTTCAAATAATTGGTGGTTTCTCCGGTGCAAGAAGGCTTTTTGCAAGGTACGGATAAAAATGCTGCAAAAACTGGACAAATGTACCAAATTAATTAGTGATTAACATGCCGCGGCCGTGGCATGAACAGTATATCAGGGGCCCTCTAAAAAAAATTCAGTTCTTTTTTCTCCCTCTAATACAGGGAGCTATCAATTAGAGAGGAGTCATTTTGAGAAATTTATCCTCTGGTTTTTTTTAATGGAAAATTACGAATCTTTCTTTCATATAAAATCAAAAGTAAATATTAATAAGCCAATTTCATTTCTGCCAATGCTAAGATCAAATCTTAAAATACAAAAGATGCTCTCCTTACGTACGCCTCCTTTTTGTTCATGCAAGCTGTCTAAGGTAGTGTATCGAGGGGACCGAGAGACACGTCTTTCTTTATGGCATAGCCCGAAAAGAGTTGTTTTAGTCTTTCTCCATTGGTCAGTGACTAGTACGTCTTATTCAAACAATTTAGTGGTCGCCTTCGACTTATATAAAAATAGAATCAGCTGGCACCAGACTATATCTTGCTTAAGCAATGCCTCGGGTATGAGTCATTGATATATGCAGTCACGTTAAATGAGTTGCTGAGAGATCTGAATTAATTAGAGTCTAGTATGGACTTTGGATACCGACGATTTAGACTAAAAAAATAAAACTATTCAGTGGACTCTAGATACCAATAATTTTAACTAAAACAAGTATATATAGTTAAAAAATAATATAAATAATAGGACAATTTCATATACAACCCGGGTAGGAGGATTCCTCCTACCTCAGCTTCTTAAATTACTAATAATTAATGAAATAAAAGAGTTTTAACTTTTTAAAATCTCTCGCAAGTGCTATAATAAGATAACAAAGATAACAATACCCTTGTATATATATACTTACAAATAATTAAAATTTAGTATTTAATTAAAGTAATTAAAACTAAAAGTAAAATCTAATAGCACATGAGCAAACCCTAAATGGCATATGGGTGAATCCCAATGGTACCTGGATGGACTCTAGATGTCTTTTTGTCTTCTTATAGCACTTGCAAAAGATTTTAAAAGATTAAAACTCTTTTATTTTATTAGTTGCTAGTAGGACGTAGGAGGAGTTCCTCCTACCCGAGTTGTATAAAAAAAATTCCTAAATAATAATATAATCAAGACATATAAAAAGAAAATCTTGTTTTAATTATGAAATTTCTTCTTATTATTCTCCAATTGCGCTGATACTAACAAAATTTCACAATTAATCATTGTGATTTTATGATAAATTTATAAAAAAAATCAAAATTAAAAAATAATCATTAAAGTTCATAAAAAGTGCTACAAACTTCATGAAACTTCAAAAACTTAAAAAAAAAAAAATTAATTTCTTCAAAATGTTGTGTATTGCTTTTAATTTCCACTTGAAAGAATTGAATTGTATTAAATATGATATTTTTAGTAGTGAGGGAGTAGTCAAGTGGTAATTCTTTTTCAAGGATATCATGAGGTGTAAGATTTGATTTCTATCGTTGTGGATTTAAAAGGGAGAGCTGTCCCCTACTGTGCTGTCTATTGAAATTTAAATCATATGATCTCGCTATTAACCACAAAAATATTTTCAAACAGAAAAAATTATCTATACAAAATACAATTATTTTTTTTTTATCATTATCATTATCTTAATATTAAAAATTAAAGTTTCTTAACAAGTATATTTTTTTTAACTTAAAATTTAGGGAGCATTATTTCAGAGAAATTAAATTAAATTCATTTTTTACACATAATTTAATGCAAAGGAAACCTTTAATTTTAAGGCTTTGATTTGGCCATATACAGTGGCAATGGCAGTTGTTTAAGCCCTCTGGCTTCTGCTTCTTTTGTGTCTCTCGCCGGACTTGGGCTCTACTTACGTGGGTATCCGCAAGTAAGAAGTCTTCTTCTTCTTCTTCTTCTTTATTTATTTTTATTTTTTTAATATTATTTTATAAATAATCAGAGAGGTATGACATTTCCCCCCTCAATTTACCTTCTAAATTTTGCACTAAAGGTCAATTGGTCTTGATAATTACACTTACACTCTTATGTTTTGATAGATAAACCAATCTCATTGTAAAAAATTACACAAGACTTCCTAATACTTCAATTAGTTAACACATTAGTCCATATTTTAGTAAAAATGTAATTTATAGAAAACATTATGATATTTTTATTTTCTAAATTAATTAAGGCTAAAATTTGTTTATAATATATTATATTAATATACAGATTTGATTATTCACCAATGACTTTTAGTAGCTTTAAAATATTACAAATTTTAAAATTTGTTTACATATTAATTTTATTCTTTAAGATTACATTTGATGCTCAAATTTATAAATACTTTATAAAATACAAATATATAATTTAATATGCATATTACTTACAAATGTTATTAGCTTTTTAATTTTTAATATTAAAATAATAAAACATATGCTAATAAACCAAAATTTAAATTATAATATTAAAATATTTTTCATGATAATTAACTATAAACATTAAAATATATAAAATTGAAATAATTTAAATTTATGTGTTAAAATTAAAAAATAATGATTATTGTATTACTATTTATGATTTTAAAATAATTAACTCTAATATATCATTTTAATTTTTTTTATTAATTTGAACATATATATATATATATTATTTTAAAGATTTAAGATAATATAATTAGTATTTATATTAATATGTCATACATATATTAAGATACTTTAAAAATTTTGATACATAATGTTAAAATATTGTAATATTATTTATATTAATATACATATTAACAATATAAATAAATAAATTTTAATATTTCAAATTTATTAAAAAATTATTTGCGATTAATTAAACTATTATAGTAATATAATATATTATAAATAAATTTCAGCTTTATATAATTTTAACAAATAAATTTTTAATTTTTTACTAAAAATTCATGGAAATATGGACTAATTTATTAACTAACTAAACTGTTAGAATGTCTTTTGTAATTTTTATTGTGATCTTTGTAACAAGGTGTAAGTTGATGAAATTTTAGGGCCAATTTAATTTTTATTACAAAGTTCAAGAAGTAAATTGATGTACATGTGAATTTTTTTTTTTTGAAACCAATATACATGTGAATATTATTCCAATTGTTTGTTATGTTTAAAATACCATCACACTGTTGTTTGAGAAACTTCTTAATTTGGTGAGCTTGATTTGATTGTTTGCAGTTGGTTAAATGCACACAAATTGGAGCCCCAACACTGGCCTTTATTTTTTTCTCAACACAGGTGAGGTCACCTATATATACGTTCTTTTCTTTTCTCCTTGAAAAAGAAAAAATTCCACTAATTTTCAGCTGTCAAAATTGAAAAAATAATTTTTTAATATCATAAAAAAAAATCCTCTCCTTTTCAAGTTTAAATTCTGAGAAGTGTAAAAGTTTTGGACCAAAATTATTCATGCCTACAGACTACTAGAATATATATTGTTGTTGTAGTTATAGTTAGTGATAGTTTTAGTATTGAAATAGTATTGTAATTATTGTATTCTCAGACTTCTGGAAAGACCAATCCAAAAAAAAAAACCTCCAATTTATAACTTCACATATTTGAAAGGAAAAAAATTATAGTGTTGCGGCTCACTGAAATTAATTTTTTACCTTTCTATTTCATAGGGCACTAAAAACTAAATGGGAGCAAAAACGAAATTAAAATAAATTTTTTATCTTTTAGCAGCCCACAACACCTATTTTGTTACACCTCGTCTCACATAGCCCGAGATATGAACATTTAAAACCAATCACTAATAAACTACTTAGTTTAATCAGATTATATTATAAATATAATTATGTTAAACAGGTTGAAATATAAATCTCATAGAAAATGGGTCTTGCTTATGTAGTATATTTACAAAGTATTAATTTTTTTTTTTGTAATTATACAAATTTAAGAACGATGAACAATGTATAAGAAAACTAAGTAATATGGAGAAATAAACTTTTAAACCAAATTAATATTACATATTTGAGTACTAGAACAAACATCTTTAAAATAATATAAAACCTTATTACAAACAGTTATTTTATATATACCTTAACCACCATTATTTGATTTTTATTTGACTTAAAAATATACTCTTTTGCAACACATATACACCAAGGTCAAGAAACAAAGGAATAAGCCTTTTCTAACAAGAATGTTGGCCAACCTTATTCTGAAACTTTATACACACTAACTTAGCTCAATCCACCCACTATCAAGCCCTGTTATATGAAAAGATTTTTAAAACAGAGTAAAATGAGATACTCAATGAATACATGTCACAAGCAGAAAATAGTTTAGCTAAATTAAACATAATAAACATCTCAAATTAAAATACTAGAGTATTTATAATCAAATTATCATTCACTTAAAACATTAAATCCAATCTTGCTTTCAAACATATTCAAAGATTAATCAATTAAAACACGTGCCTTTGCAAACATCAACACATCCTTTCATTTGAATTAACCATCCCTATAACAAGCATCACAATCCGGCCATAACATACAGGCCATCACAAACTCACTTTCCAGGCACACTTGAAGGCTAACCCTTCGACTACATTAGCATGGAACGGTCCTTCTGTCTTCATTGTCCTGCAATCAAGTGACATGTTGTTTATTGCACAATAACAACCATCACAAACTCAAATGTGTATATGTCACCTCAGCACATTTACCATCTAATTTAGGGAGGTAATACACAAAATCAAATACCATTTTCATTAAATAATTAGTCAAAACAATGCTAATACAAATCAAATACTCTCTCATCATTATTCAATTGAGTAAAACCAAGCTGATTATAAATTCACTTAATTTATCAAATAACTAATATAATCTCAAATCAGGTTACCAAAGCAAAACATTTAATAATAACACATTTTAACTTGTAAATTTTGAGACATTCAAAGCTTAAGATTTTAAACATGTAATTCGAGTAGCAACAAGGCTGAATTAAAATCATTCTAATATATCAATTCAAGTTCATAAAACAACACTAAAATACTTATTTTATTGCTATTATAATAATATTTAAAGGGCTTGAACATCTACTCACCAAAACAGTCTACAAACACACACAATCAATTCACCAAATTGCTTAGTTTGCAACTCCATTTTCCTTGCCTTTTCCAACACCTAAAGCATAAAATTTATTTATAAATCACTAACATGACAATCCCATATATTGATCTAATCATGCTGCCCCCAAACTATATGCAAAATATGCAAATTAATTTAATTCTACAAATCAGCTCCATTTATTCTAAAAAGGCTATTTTCATGCCGAAATTAGAAAAATTTTTTTGTCCTATAGAGAAGGAATTTTAACCTCAAAATTTACATAATCTTAGATCTATATGTCTAGTACCTTTAGTAAAAATTTCATTTCTATTAGATAACCACAAAAAAAATTATAGAGGTCGCATTACAAGCAGTGCAATTACTCTAACAGATTGAGCAATGAAAAGTACAGGTTCTTTAGACCACTATACAGACATAATTAGTTCTTGATCAAAACTAAAAAGTTACATAAAATTCCCCAAAGTTTCTTTAAAAGCAAACTAAACTCAATTTTGAGCTTCCTAGCTAAAGATATATGAAAAGTATCTATACTAGTTTTAACTCATGAACTCTATAAACCTGGTTCATATAATCAAAATGGTTGCTTCCATGACTATTTTCGAATTTTTTTTGGGACTTATAGAAAAGGAATTTTGAGCTAAAATTTTAATCAATATTAGATTTATATGTCTAGAACATGCTATAAAAAATTCACATTAATTGGAAACCCACGAAGAAAGTTATAAATAACAAATTACAACCAGCTCAAAGAAACTGATAGATTGAGCAATAAAATGTTTGCTCTTATTACCCTAATATAGAGATTGAATCAGATCAAGATTAAAGCGAAACAGGTTTAGATAACTCTTCAAAGTTTTCATATCATCAAAGAAAATTTCTATTTAGAGTTTCCTAACTAAAGATATGATCAAAACAATAAGACTACAAAATCAGGCACTCAGAACCCGAATTCTTCATCTTATAAACCCTAACTCAATTCAACCAAAACAATAAAATTACTTACCAATTCAATCACCACAAGCTTTTAGGATGAAATTTATAGCCTAAGAAGTGCTTTGGGTCATCAAATTTTACTTGAAAATCTAGCCTAAACTTGGAGAAGTAATCAGCCTATTTAGTTTCTCTCTTCTTCTTTTCTTTTCTTTTCTTTTCTTCTCTTTCTTTTACCATTTATGGCTGCCCACCTGATGACCACTTTTTTTTTTAAGAAAAATAAAGGAGGATTCTAGACTTCATTTAGGACAATTAAAAGGTAAAATACCCTTTTGGCCTTTGATGAAAGGCTAAAGTTATCTATAAACCCTCAAGCTTTCAATTGTTCAATCAAGGACAATCATTTGCTTCAATTATGTCCTTTCCTCTATAAATATATCTATATGTACTAACTTATACTTAAATTCAATCACTATAATATATGTAAATGTAATGCATAATGAATGCAAAGGTACTTAGAGTTAGGGTACATGTGTGACAATTCTCTCCACCTTAGGAAATTTTGTCCCCGAAATTCAATGGATTCTCACTAGAGATATATAACCTACCAGAAATGACATCAGGTGATGATGCTGACTGCTATTGTGTCATTGCAAATACTCTAGGTTGCACTGAAGTTCTCTCTATCTGTACATGTTGAATAGGATATGTTGATTTAGATGTACCATATCTAGTGACACTAACTGCTGAACCTTTACCTGTACCTTTACAAAAACTAGAAGTCATGTCTCCTCTACTAGCCACACTTTGGGCTCCTTTGCCATTACTAATGCCAAACTGTACCAGGTTAGGGCAATCCCTCCTAATGTGTCCTAATCCTCCACACTCAAAGTACTGAATGGTTCTCTTCCTACAGTCTCCTCCCTCATGAATATGACCACAATTAGAACAAGGTGTAGTCCTTCTAAATGAACCACTTGCACTAGCCACTAGTTGCCTCATAGAACCTTCACTGATATGAGACTGTGGCCTATAATTCCCTGACCTTGACTAAGTCCAAGTTCCTCTATTGTCTTTAAATTCTTATATCTTTGGCATTTGTTGAGATGTACCAGCTTTCTTATTGAATTCCTTCTTATTCACTGTCCAGACTGGGGCCTTTGACTTTCTTTCTTGCTCTATTTCCTCTCTCAACTTTTCTTTCTCTATTGCCTTCTCAACCCAGCCCCTAAAATTTTAGAATTCATATAATAATAATTCATTTTTCAACACAGTCTGCAGGCCCTCTTTAAACTTGTAACACTTCTGAGCTTGAGTTGGAAATATATTTGAAGCATACCTATATAACTCTTCAAATTTATCCATGTATTCTCGCACTGACATTGTCCCTTGTTTCAAAGAAATGAACTCATTCTGCCTTTTAGCCTTTAATGCATCTGTCAAATATTCTCTACAGAACTCAGCCTTGAACACATCCTAAGTTAACTGACCTCCATGCAATAATCTAACTTGAGTAAACCAAGCATCTGCCATATCATGTAGAAGGCCATACACATTATCAACTTTCTGTACCCCAGTTAATGCAAGAGTATTAAAGGCTTTCTCTATCGCTGTCAACCATTTTTCTACTTCCCGAGAATCAACAAAGCCATGAAAGTTGAATGCCCTATATTTCTTAGCATGCTCAATAATGTCCCCAGGTTTCCTCCTATGTTCTTGAGCTGTCAATGTAGCAATGATAGTCTCTGCAAGCACTCTTGGATCAAACTCTAGCTCTGGATTAGCATTATCCCTAGACTTTGCCCGATCACTACCCTTTTAGGATGAAAATTACAGCCTAAAAAGTGCTTTGGGTCATCAAATTTCACTTGAAAATCTAGCCCAAACTTGGAGAAGTAATAAGCCCTTCTAGTTTTTCTTTTCTTCTCTTTCCTTTACCATTTATGGTTGCCTACCTAATGACAACGATTTATTTTTTCTTAAGACAAATAAAGGAGGATTCTAGACTTCATTTAGGACAATTAAAAGGTAAAATACCCTTTTGCCCCTTAATGAAAGGCTAAAGTTACCTATAAACCCTTAAGCTTTCAATTGTTCAATCAAGGACAATCATTTGCTTCAATTGTATCCTTTCCTCTATAACTATAACTATATCTATATGTACTATATTGTATGTAAATGTAATGCATAATGAATGCAAATGTACTTAGAGTTAGGGTACGAGTGTGACATATCTTTTATCTTATTTGAAATTCATTCTAATGCCAAGCATGGGACTAAATTTCATTCTTAGTTTATTCAAGGCTTAAATTCAAATTTTTTTTTTAACTTGTTATGATTTTAACCCACTTTTATAATCTTAATAAAAATGTCTAAATTTAACAAATCAGTAGCAATTACTGCCTAACATTAATTTTGATCAAAATTGAGTATGGGGGTGCTGACATTGTATACCATGTAGCACTATTAATGTGAAGTCTTCTACCACTTCAACTAAATATTTGCGTAAAAGGACCAAACGTTTTCTATTTGTAGTAATTTTGTCTAAATTGTAAATTTTAGCTTAAATATCTTAATTTTTCTAAACATAATATAATTTATTATTAAATATGTCATATTTAATAATAAACTATTAAACTTAAATTATCAATTATTTTTATAATTTTTAAATTTTTAAAATATACATCTTACATTTAACACTAAAATACATTAACCTAATTACTAAATTTTTAATTATTGAATTATTTAAAAATAAAATAATATTTACATAATTACTTACTAAAGTATTATTAAAACTAAAAATATATTTATACATGTGTTAAAAATTTTATTAGTATTTTATTATTTATTAAATTTTAAACACATGAAGTTAAATTATGCATTAATGCTTTTCAATTTTTTATACATATATGGACGAGTATTTAATTTTACTAATTTTTATGATACTTTTCAAATTTTTATACATATAAGGAAAGCATAGTTAATTTTACTAATTTTTATGATTATTAATAATGTGAAATATTTTATTTTTTAAATACTTTATTAATTACATTGATGTTTTTTTTTGTATCAAATAAATAATACAAATTAAAAATTATATTTAATTAATAAATAATTTAAATATTGTAATAATAAATAATTTAAATATAAAATTATCAAATAAATAATACACATTAAAAGTTTATATTTAATTAATAAATAATTTAAATATTGTAATAATAAATAATTTAAATATAAAATTATGTAAATATTTATTAATTAGATTGAATATTAGTTTTTTATTACGTAAATATTATTTTATTTTGGAATAATTTATAATTAAAAATTTACTAATTAAATTATTGTATTTTAGCGTTAAATGTATAATGTATATTTTTAAATTTTTATAAATTAAAAAAAATTGACAATTAAATTATTATAGTTAATTACTAAATATTATATTTAATAGTAAAATATAATGTATTTAGAACGTTAAAATATTTATGCCAAAATTAAAAATTTGAACAAATTTGGGGTTAAATATTTTGTTAGTCACCCAATTTTGCTCTAATTTCATTTTGAGTACAATATTGGAGCATAAGCCACCTGATAGCCTTAGGAAACCTTGATGTCATATGTTAGTTATCTATTGTATCTCTAGTTACGTTGTATAGTCCTATTCCACCACTACTCTTGTATGTATATAAATCACAACTCATGTCATACACGTACAAATATAATACACAAAAACATCTTTCTCTCAGCATATCTCTTTATACAAAACTTCAATTGGTTCTTTTTGATAACTAAACTCTAATTTAAGTATTATCGACAAGTCACGTGGTGGCATTTTACAGATGTGGCAACTGGATTTGAAATATTTGAAGAATATTCGCCACATCAGCATACAAGTTAAATGTCACCTCTGGCTGGTGACTGAAATGAAACAAATTGAAGTTTAGTACCCAAAATGAAATAATTGCAAAGTTTAATAACCATCAATATATTTAACCAATTAATTAATCTTGTTAAGAAATTTATTTAAACTATATTAAAAAAATCCATATCTAATTATTAAAAATAATAAAAATATTATTGTAAAATTTCATGAATAAGTAATTATTTTAAAATAAAAATTACAATAATTTAAACCAAAATTAAAAATATTTTAATATTTATAAAATCATAAAAAATCTAGATTATGAAAATAATAAATTTATAAAATAATACTACAAAATGAAAACGTTTAGTCTTTTTATGCAAATATTTAGTTGATACAGCAGTAAACCCCATATGAATATGCCACCTAATATCTCACGTTGGCGCCTCTACACTCAATTTTAACTAAAATCAGTTTTGGGCTATAATTGTCACTAATTTGTCAAATTTGGACATTTTCAGCAAGATTTTAAAAGTGGACTAAAATTGCCACAAGTTAAAAAGATTTAAATTTTTTAGATCGATAGGCCTTTATTCAATTAATTTAATAAATAAATATCTAAAATAACAAATTCTATTATTGCAGTCTCTTCCACAATTATGGAAATCAAAACGGAAAAAACGGCTGGTCCAACACTTTGCTGTTGGAGCTTCTGTTATAGTTGTATGGCTGTTTGTAGAGATTTTGACTGCTGCTGGTGCATATAATAATGCAACTCAAGGAACACGAAATAGTTGTGGTACTGGTACCCATAGTTATGGGCACATTTCTTATACTCCATGGTGAGCTATAACTAGTTATAACATTAACATGAAAATTTTAGTTACTTAATCCTCTAATAGTTATGTCGTTGGTTGTTTTTCAGGATAAAGATTTCACCTCCATTTCAATGGGGTGCTCCCATTTTTGACATCAATGATTTCTTTTTAATGATAGTTGCTGCTTTTGTTGCTAGTGTTGAGGTTTGATTTATTATAGCATTCTTTTAC
>CATIWK010594402.1:0-10234 GCA_949634005.1 Mallotus japonicus
AAGATAGAAATTAATCTAATTAAAATATAAAGCATACTTTCAATTAAATTAGAATTATACTTTAATTAATTTAATTTAATTTTTATTAAAGATAAAATAGAAGTTAATCTAATTAAAATAGGAAATAGACTTTCAATCAAATTAAAATTATATTTTAATTAAATTAATTTTACTTTTATTAGTAAATGTCTAAATTATCCAATTTTTATATAATAATGAGTGAAGACTTTTTTGTAATTTTGTTTGTCCCCCCCCTTCGTACATTTATATATATTATAGATTAAATGTTGAGCCCTGAAGTCATTAAGCCCAAATTGTGACAAATGTCTATCCTCATAATTCAGCATTCATTTTAAATGTTTATGTGTTTAATTTTTAGAATTTAGAATATTTTTCTTTAAAAAAATATTAAAAAACCATTTTTTTCCTGTGTAACCCTGTTTTTTCCCATGGAACCGTATTGTTTTTTTTTTAATGTATACAGTGGCTTCCTGTCACCCAATTCATCGTTCTACCTTCTATTGCGTCCTTTTCTTCCCCCTCCTCCTTTTCTCACCCTAATTACCTGCCCTGGCAACGACGGGTAGAGGTGTTTTCTTCACTTTCGCGTCCACCGTCGCTAGCCGAATAGTAATTTAAAAATTTTTACCTTGTCAATTACCCATTTCACATCATCTCTCCTTTTTTCATGATCAATTGGTGAGCACTGCAAATCTCTCAAGGATCTTAGCCTTCGATTTTGTGACAGGTAAAGCACTTAAACGCTCCCTTACAACCATAATTTAGATGTTATCCTCTTTTGTTGTTATTATGAAATTCTGGTCTTCCCAAGTCCAAATTGGATCACGATAACAACATAGATAAAAAGTTTTGTGTACTCTTTCGCATTGCCATTTCATGATTTTAAAGATATATGTTTGTTTTACAGAAAGCTATTTGGCCAAGCTTTCTCTCTATCCTGGGAGGTCCGAGCTGCCATTTTTTCCTTCAAATACACAGGTAATCTGCTTAGTTTTTCTTTAAATAAATTTTCATTCTTTTATGTTTTATTTAAGCTTTACATTCACTTCACATTACCTTGCTATTTTAAAAACCAAATACATTATTGTATTTGACCATAGACATAGCCATAACCTTCTTCTCCTTCACTTCTCACCGCCACACCCCACTTTCCGCAATCCGAACTACTGTTCTCCCTCTTTTTCTTAAACTTAAACAAAGCTTATCCCTCAGAGCATCACTCCAAAAGGCGAGGATTCCGATTTGAGTACTAAAATTCCCCTTGATAATCGGATTCCTGCTACTATAATCACTGGATTTTTGGGTTCTGGAAAGGTATAGTTTTGTAATTATTTGCAGTTATGTAGTATTATGAGCGACGGGATTTAGCACGCGCCCAAGTGTTGGCAACCATGGCACTGTGCGGGCTCAAGGCCCACTAGGAAATACGAGTTAGGTCAAAGCCTAATCGGAGATGGAGTCGCCACCTGGATAAAAGCTGGGATACACTTGTATGGCAACTGGATTCCACGGAGGTTCCCAGAAGCCGTCATCAGATAACAGGTTTGAAAACTGGGTATGAGCGTTTGAATGCTCACCTGACCTTGCGGTCGGCCTCTGTTTATGTTTTGTGATTTATTACCCTTAATTACTCGATTATTCCTTTATTAACATGCAAATATTTGGTTGCCTTCAAGCAATGGATAGAGTTTTATATTAAGTCCAAGTTTGCACATTAATCTCATTTCATGCTTTTAAGCCCCGCAAATCATCAAAAATCAAAGTTTACAACCATACATTCCAAATATGCGAGGAGTGGGATTAAGGATTATAACAATTTCGCCTCAAATACAAGAGAAATATACTGAAAATAAATAATAATATATAGGTAATATATGGAAAATAAACCAGAAATATACAGAAAATAAATCACCGCTAGACCGCTCAAGAACTAATTAATATAAATATGTATCTAGTGGTTTACAACCACTCTTACGAATTCCTGCAAAACAAATGATTACCCTTTCCCATAAGTCAGGAATTTGGTTGATTAGCTCAAATTCAATAAAGCACTAATCACAATTCAAGTATAGGCAAACATACAAGTAAATGTTGTACTTTTACGAATATACTGCAAAAATGGGGCAACTATGCATAGGATAGAAACATAACATCATGAATCATGAATGAAACATACACCAAAGCTATACAGAAAGAGAAACAGGGCATGGTTCGCCTTGTTAAAGTGGCGATTGCCACCTGACCTTCTGGTCAAGTGGCGATCGCCTGCTAAACAAGAGGCGACCGCCTCCTCAATAGGCAGACTAAGTTATCAAGTCTACTTATCTTACTTTTACTCTAAGGAAGAGATTCATGCGTACATTTGAGACTTAAAGCTACCCTTAAACTACAACAAATCGCATAAACAACATGGTATTTCACATAGGATCTACATTCAAAGCATAAATCAATAAAAAAATAAGGAAAGAAGCAAGATAAACTTAAGACTTAAATGTATGAAGAGCAAGCAAAAATAGTTACTGAAATAGAAGCTTTTCCAAAGTAGTTTGCCCTTAGAGATTGATTGGTGAGCTTGATCTACACTCACATGCAAGAAAGAGCCTTCTTTCTCCTTAAGAAATGGACTTTTTTAAGCTTGTTCTTCTCCTTTTTCTTCTCAAAACGTCTCTCTTCTTCTTTTTCAGAGCTCTTCTGTCTTTTTCCCTTTCTTTTTTTTCAGTTCCCTTTGTTAATGGTTGATGGTCCCCTTTTCTCTCTCCTCCCTTCCTTTTTAATCCCCTAAGGTCACCTAACCTCTCCCATCACCTCCAAACCTTTTTCTTTTCCCTAAGTCCCTTCTAATCCATTCATTTTCCTCTCAAAAACTGGAATTTTACGTGCTGAAGCAGAGGGTGAGGCGTGGGCCCACCATTTCTACTATTTGCATGCTGCATCAAGTGGCCGCCTCAGTGGCGATCGCCTCCTCGAGGAGGTGATCGTCACTTGGCAAGGAGGCGGTCGCCTCTTTGCCAAGAGGCGACGACTCCTTGGCCTGGGCCAGTAATGGGCCAAATGGGTCAGGGTGCTGGTCTGGGCCTGGATAGGTTGGGCTTCCTAAGTCCACTTTTAAAGAGTTTCAGGCCTTTTTCTTGCATTGAATTCTCGTTCTCCTCATCGGGTTTTGTTACGGGCCAGCCAAACTGAAAATCTACAGTCTGTCCCCTATCGCGGGCCAACCGAACTAGGTGTCTACAGTTTGCCCCCTTGGATTTTCGAAAAACTAAATTCATGCATTCAAATTTTTTGAAAAAACAACATGCAACGACACAAACACAACAATCATAAACAAAGACGTACCTGATTCTTGAGCGTCACTCGAGAAGCAAATTCTTCAACCTGTACTGCCACTGCGGGTTTTTCTGGCCCGAAATTTACTTGACAGAAATGTGTTTCTCTGGTTTTCCTGGCCTAATACTTCACTCAACAATCCAGACTCATCTGGGGAACACAGTCCTCCGGTTTTCCTGGCCTGATTCTTAACTCGATGATTCAGACTCTTCGGGTTTTCCTGGCCTAATACTTCACTCAATGATTCAGGCTCTTCGGGTTTTCCTAGCCCAAACAGTTATTCTACTTGGGATTCTGACTTCGGGGATTCTAACCCGAACTATGATTCGATAATCCGGACTTCGAGGATTCAAACCCGAATAGTCCACAACTGGGGAATATCGGGAACTCATTAAGTCCGATTCACTATTTACGAGAAACTTTAATTGATAAGGGAACTCACTGTCATTTTTGGGTTTTTCTGGCCCTGACACTCCACTCGATAATCCAGACTTCTAAGGTTTTCCTGTTCCGAAGAGTCTTCCGATGATCTAGACTTCGGGGATTCAAACCCAAACAGTCTACGATTGGCATCCCTTCAATTTTGATATGGGCACTCGCACCTTCATCCCAGGTTTCCCAGCCCTGGAGGTAGTCCCTTTTTCCTGATACAGGAACCCACACCATCAGTGTGCTCGGGTTTTCCTAGCCTAAGTCCCTTCAGTACTTTTAATGTGGGAAACTCGCGCCTTTATACTCGAGTTTTCCTGGCCTAAGCGGCAGTCCCTGAACTTTGATGCTACGATCAGATAATCCTGCTAATACTATGATCAGAGACGTCCCAACTTGACTGATGCTACGATCCATCAATTCCTAATTGAACTACAATTGTTTGATAAAAACTAAACACGACCTCCTTTCTTCGGGAACTTCACCTTACACTTTTTTGTTAAATAATTCTGAGAAAACTTTCCATTTCAGATAAAAATTTTCGGGACTCACCCGAACTGAATTTACTGCTCTCATTTCCAATTCCTCATTATTTTCCACAAAAATAATGATGATTGATTTTTTTTTCGAAAACTATATAAGGGTAAAACCCTTATTCTTTTTTCACTTTTCACTTTCTTTTCCTTTTCTCTTTTCCTCTTTTCTTCTCCTGCACTCATACTTTCAGATGGCCGACGAGAGAACACCCTTTCCTCCTATATAGGATCTCATCCTACCTATAGTACGGGCTCCTCGCAGTCTCAGGTTTACCAGGGATGCCACTGTTCCTCTCCTTGCTGATCTAGGGTCCCATATTTAACACTTGGCCTTAGGAGAGGTTAGTGCCCTAAACTCATCGTTTTTTCCTTTATTTTCTTGCAAAAACATAGGGTAAATTCTTAGTGTATGTCCCTTAATCATTTAGGACTAGAAAAATGATAAATTGCAAGTGACATTGCAAGATTTAATAAAAAAAAATGAGAACTGGCATTCTTCGGGCCGAAGGGGCGATTGCCCCCTTGAGGAGGCGATCGCCTCCTTGCTAGGAGACGATTGTCTCCTAGAAAGGGACGATCGTCCCTTGCATCCAGGGGCTTCACCCCTTGGGCAGGAGGCGATAGCCTCTTAGCACGAGACGATCGTCTCTTGACCAAGAGGCTGTCGCCTCTCAAGCAGAAAGGCCGATTTTCTAGTTTTTCATCTTTTCATACATTTCGACATGCTCTAATGTATTTAATCCAACTTCCCTGTATCTTTTGCAGACTGACGCGACCTTGCTCAAAGGTGCTGGGAACTTTCACGGGGCTCGGGCCTTTTATAACGAGCTGACTGAAGATCAGCAAGACTGGATTCAGGAGACCGGCTTTGAGGACTTCATCCTCTCTCTTGCAGAGGAGCAGGGGAAGACAGACTACCAGCCTTTACATATTGTGATGGAGAGGTGGTTCGACACTACCCACACCTTCCATCTTCTATTCGGGGAGCTTACTCTGGACCCTGTTTCCTTTACTGCTATCATAGGGATTTCCTATGTAGGAGACCCGGTCCCCTTTGATGCGAGCCTCTATCATATGTCTCTCGAGAAGATGGCCTACATCGAGCACCTCCTAGGGATGGTCCCGGAGATAAAGGGGACACATACTATCAAGCATGATTTGATCCGGGCTTTCTATACACGGGAGAGGACTATAGAGATGACTTCCTCGATGCAGATAGACCAGGTGGTGCGAGCATTCTTGCTCTATCTATTTGTCACCACTCTTTTCGCTGACACTGCTAGCTCACTGGATTTGATGTTCATAATGCCCCTACGGGACTTGGATCGGGTCTCCTCTTTTGACTGGGGGAGCTGTGCTCTGGCTTACTTGTACTGAAGCATGGATGAGCTCGTCTGCGGAGCTAAGAGGTTTTACAGCTTCTGGCATGCAGTTTTGGTAAATTCCCCGTACTCTCTCCTTGATCCTTTCAGAAAACTATTCTCTGATATTAACTAATAATATTTCCTTAACAGGTCTGAGCCTTGGAGCTAGAGCTAGTCGTCGGAGTGATGAAGGTGGGAGGCGACTTCCCAGCTTTGTGTAGATGGGGTGCTAGCTAAGCATTAAAGAAGTACCTGACTCGAGTACATATTCATCGGCTGCACCTGAACTCGCTGACACAGGATGCGGTACCTACAGTATTTACCATAGTGTTAGTGATCTTGTGAATTCAACTCACTTACCTGTCAATTTCTTTTTTTTGCAGATCAAGAGTGACTTGTGGGGGCCTGCAGACAGATAGAATATGGAGATGACACGATTTAGGCCTCTGTCCTTAAGGAGAGTCTTGCTCCGCGGGCCAGGTTACCAAGTCTGGTACCTTGGCGAGTGTGTACTGAATTGGAGTCGCGGTATAGGGGCGAGGCGTGTCCCTAGACCTCCTCCTAGGAGTATATTCTGGACTCACGAGCTAGAAGGTGAGGACCTTGATCGGGCCTTCACTGGCGTACTTGCTGTAGATCTCACCATCTGGCACAAGAGCAGATATAGAGATTTCATTGAGACTCATCTCCTGCGGACGGTTCCCTTGTCCAATGCTTCTACTTCTCAGGTACTTTCTTGACGCCCTTCTTTACTTTTAAGGTTATTACATACTGACATGATTTCACATTTCTAGGCTGTAGCTCTGCACCTGTCCCTCGAGCCAGGCCAGAGGTCTGGGAGAGAGAGCCTCAGAGGTTTAACTTCGATGTTGGTGCAGAGGGCACCTTAGCTGCAGCTGAATAGACAGGACCACCTAATGCCCCCATCCCTCCTGTGATTGCTAGCAGTTTTGCTTACACTCCGGACCCCTTGGTTCGTTACTGGGTTCCTCTGAGGGAGTTGTCTCGTCAGTTCTTGACCTTAGATGACAGTTTGAGGCCCGTTTGCGTCATTGAGGGAGCCACTCATGTAAGTTTGGCCCTATCTTGTGTTCTGCATCATTCTGAACCTGTTTGTTAAAATTGAGATTTCATTTGTACCTACAGATTCCTCTGGCTCAAAGTCAATACATGTACCGCTTGATAGAGGCCTAGCGGGATTACCTGATGGAGGTCACTCAGCGGTAGAGGGTAAATAATCTTCCTATGTCTATATGTATGCATGCTCACATGATTTACTAACCTTTAACCTGCTCACACACAGGATCGAGACGCAACACACTACGAGAGGATTGCTACCCTAGATTGTCAGATACGGGCACTCCAGCTTGATGATGATGAAGAGGACAAGGACGGGAGCGACAATGATACTGGAGGGGGAGATGATCCCGAGGGCACAGGGCCATATGCTTGAGATAGACTAGGGCTTATTTCTGATAGGTTTGAGGTACTGTCATTGGATTTCAGAATTTTTTTACACTTACAGTATCTCCATTTAATTTATTTCTTGTTGGCTTCATCTGAATGTTTTACACAACTTTCGATTTTAAGTACATGAAATTAGCAGTAACTCAAATGCCTCTGTGTGTATGCTTTTCCAAAACAGCTGAATTACAGATCTTACAATTGAAACCACGCCGTTTCCCCACGAAATCTCTGTCCGTCGTCCTGTTACAAAGGTGATCACCTCTTGGCCCTCTGCTGGAGAGGCGATTGCCTCTTGGTCAAGGGGCGATCGTCTCTTCGAGGAGACGATCACCTCCTTGCTGTTCTGCAGGACTTTTTAAATCCCTAACTTTGCAATTCACCCCCCATTCCTTTTCTCTTCATCCCATACTTCATTTTCTCCCTCTAAAACTTCTAGAACCCCTAAAATGACCGAAAGAAGCCTCAAACGACTACAGTCGATCCTGAAGAGCCTGGATGGAGAATCATGGGCCAGATTGGAGACGTTTCACCTGTCAGTCTTCAAATCGTTACATGCTAAGAGAATTAACTTCTCCTTCCTCCATGCCATAGTTCAGTTTTGGGATCCTGAAAAACACGTTTTTCGATTCAGCACTGCAGAATTATGCCCCTTGCCGGAAGAATTCGAAGCTCTACTAGGTAGTATCATGGATTCCGTCTCTCAGCTAGCGATCCCTAACCTTGGAATTCCTGATCCATACTTTATTCAATATCAGATGGCCCAGATGCTTAATCTTTCACCTTAGTCTTTAGCTCACTGCATTCTCGGTTCTGAGATTGAGCTAGAATCCTTTATTGAGATCACCTTGAGCATGGACAAAATAGAAGGTTGCTGGCCCCGGATGATTGCCCTTTGCCTGTACCCTCAATTCTTGCTCATTTCACTCTCTGGAAATTGTGATTCCAAAATCCTCCGTATCCTAGGTCAAGTAGAAGCAGGGCTTAATCCATTCCCCTTCATTTTAGCTGAAAAACTTATTGGGCTAGACAACTTTGCTTCAACAAAGCGATTCTCTAGAAGTCCGATGTTGTTGGAGGTTAGTGTTTCTTTTTTTACCCCCACATTTTACCACTATGTCATCTTCAATTTGTATGTTTATCATCCTTGCAGATGTGGCTTCACGAGAAACTAGGACTGTTAGATCCTCCGTAAAATCTTGCATGCTATAGAGATAAACACTGCAGAACTAGAAGATTACATCCTGTTCCGGACCACATTTAAGGTTGGCTATCGACATTTCCTGATACACTGATTCACTGGACATGTTCGTGGTGGGGGCTACAACACGTAACTCTTCGTTCGTACACCTAATATGTCCCCATAGCTGGCCTCCATTTTGCTACTTTCTACAATCCTGCTCGCCTCTGTCGACAGTACGGGCAAAAGCAAATCATTCCAGAGCTCATGCATGAATTTAAGCCAGGACCTCTTTTTCAGAACTTTCTGGAAAACTTGGCTGCTACATGGCCTCGAAGAGCTATTCAGAGGGGCATAGACTACAATGCATATCCATCCACTGATGATCAGTACAAGGCGTGGATTCAGTTGGAAGAAACAGAAAAAGATGAGTTTGTTAAAAGTAAAAGAACCCGAGAATTGCAAGCATCGAGTGCTTAGAATGTTCATCAAAAGAAAAGAAGACAAAATTAGATCATGAACTAAGTCATCTTTTCTCGTTTGTGAAATAGAGAAAACCTTTTAATGCTTAAACAGTTTGTAGTAAACACTTAATGCATTGTTTAACAATAATTAAAACAATCTGTTTCATTTAATTTAAGCACAATATGCATATACATTTCGCTTCTGACATATCTCATGTTGTTAGTTGGCTTGCCCTTGTAAGTTTTCCAACTAACGATTTTTTACTCTTTCTCTCCTTTTACATGTCCTTAATTTTTGCCTGGACATCCTCTTTGCAAGGTTTTCAATCCAACAAGACTTTTTACTTTCTTCATTTTTTCCGTCCCTAACTTTTGCCCAGACAGCCTCTTTGCTAGGTTTTCTCCCTAGCGAGACTCTCATAGGAAGTACTTCTTCAGCTTGTCAAGGTTAATGGGCTCTCTGAATTTATTCCCGTCTAAATCAGATATGATAGTAGCGCTTTTGGAAAATAACTTCTTTACCAGGTACGGACCTTCCCAATTAGGCTTGAACTTCCCCTGTGGGTCAGTCATGATCGGTTTTGTGAGCTTCAATACTAAATCACCTTCTTTGATCTTTCCCGGCTTTATCTTCTTATTATAGGCTCGAGCTATCCTTTTCTGGTATAGCTGCACGTGATACATGGCCTTCATCCTTCTCTTATCCAACAATGCAAGCTGTGCTAAGCGGCTCTCCACCCACTGATATTTGGGGATCTTAGATTCCAAAAGGACTTTTAATGACCGAATCTCGACCTCTATCTATAATACAGCTTCACATCCGTATACTAAGGAATAAGGAGTGACTCCCGTTGATGTCCTAGCAATAGTCATGTATCCCCATAGTGCAAACTGCAGATAATCTGCCCAGTCCTTGTAATTCTCAAGTGTTTTGGATAAGATTTTCTTAACATTCTTGTTCACAGCCTCTACTGCACCATTTGCTTGCGGTCTGTAAGGAGACGATCTATGATGCTCGATTTTGTACTCTTTCAGTAAAGAAGCGGTTTCAGCTTGAAATTGGACACCATTGTCTGTGACGACATGATGAGGTAGTCCATATCGGCAAATTATATTCTTTTCAATAAACCTCACCATTTTCTTTGAACCGACCATAGCGTAGGACTCAACTTCAACCCATTTGGAGAAATAGTCAATGGCCACTACGATATATCGATGTCCGTTTGATGCCTTCGGCCTTATCTCTCTGATGATATTGATTCCCCAGACCACAAACGGCCATTGAGAAGTCATTCCTGTAAGTGGGAGACTGTTAGTGATATGCACTAGGTCAATCATGTATGACCATGTTTTGACTTTATCATTTTATGAAAAAAGAGGCATTTTTCATTATCATTTTATATTATGATAATTACTTGAATAGTTAATTCATTCTAAGGCCATCAAGTA
>CATIWK010594542.1:0-14717 GCA_949634005.1 Mallotus japonicus
AAATTAATATGTATAGTTGAATACAATTGAACATATAAATAATTAAATAACAATAAATGTAAAATTTAAACAACTTAATTAATATCTATAATAGTCATTAAACATATAAACAACAACAGTTGTTAATAGTTTTACCAAACATTTTACATTGATCAGCTAACAGCTAGCAGCAACAGCTATCAGCTTAGCTAAACAGACCCTATACATATTAAATGTTGAGTTCTAAAGTTATTAAATTCAAAAGTTAACAAATATTTCTTTTCATAATTCAATATTCACCTCTAAAAATTTATGTATTGAAAAAAAATAAAATTTATATATAAATAATTATGTTAAAATGTTAATATATACTTTATTAATAATTACTATTATTTGATAAATATACTCTCATCCAATGAATGAAATAAAATAATCATGTGTACTTTGATTCAAGTTAATTAATGTAAATTTTAAAAAAGATATTTTTTTTTCATAATTATCACAAGTCCCACTTTTGTTAAATTTCTAAAAAAAAAAAATTCCGCACCGCACATAATGTTTTCCTGGACCGAATATTCCAAAGTTCGGATGTGCCTTTTTCCACTATGGTCAGGACAACTTACATTTTTCTGAACACCAAAGCAGCACTGACACACGAACCAATCAGATATTTTTTAACTCTTTAAAAATAAAACCCGATAATTCCAATTATCCCAGAGGAAAAAAAAAAAAAGAAAAAAAAACGCACAATCTCATTATCCAAACAGATTTTCCCTTCACATCGTCTAAAATTTCATCGCCACTCAACGCTCTCGCATCGCATTTTGCCGCCAGAAGATGGCAGTCTCCTCTATGATCCAATCTTGTTAAATTCTCACAACACTACCTTTTTCCGATGGCACTCCTCATCCATTCGTCGGAGATCTCTGCCGTGAAATTTCTGTTTAACCCGAATTTTAACACCAAAGCTATCACGAGCCTTGCGGTGTTGAGAAATGATGAGAGGATTGGGTTTAGAGTTGGAGCTAGAGCACGAATTGATGTTAAAAGTTGCGAGGTTAGGGTTCAAGAGTTTAATCAAAACGAGATGTTGTACGGTCAATTCTCTGCTCCGGTGAAGCAAGAAACGAAGCAGAGTAAAGAGGAAGAGGAGGAAAAACAAAATTTTTATGTCAATATAGGATATGCGATTAGGACTGTGAGAGAGGAGTTTCCTGCTGTCTTCTACAGAGAGCCCAGTTTTGATATATACAGGTTTGAATTTGTTTACCTTTACTATTTTTTTTGGGCTTTATTTGCGTTTTACTTGTTTGTTTTGCTGCTGAGGAATTGCTGCATGATCTTCGTGCTCTGGATCCAGAGTATTGAATTTGAATACGATAAGAAGCAAAAGTTGAATACTGATCATGCCATTTAATTTGTTATTGTAGGCTTTGTTAGGCTGAATGCAGTTAGCTAATTTTTGTTTGGAACTAATTTATTTTAGGTCTCATTGCACGATAGATGCACATTGAGCTAGCTGCCAAAGGCTTTGTTGGACTATCGATTTTAATATAAGATATTCTTTATTTGTTGATGCAATTAGTTTTGATTGTGGACTTAGGATGACATTGGTAACCATGTCCTTTGAAAGTTCATGCGAATATTAGTTGAGCGACAAGCAGGTCCTTTTCAGGTTTAGCATTATTCTAGCAAATAATTGGATCTGTGGAACTTTTGGTGGGAATATGTTTGGGTATAATAATTTCTCGGCCATGTAGAAATGTTTGCTCCATTTTGCAAATATAATGGTTTGTGAATGTGTTGGAGATCTATCACTCCTCCCTAAAATTGGCATGCAATGGACTCGCTTAACATGCATATTTATATGTTTTGTAGTGTAAATGAAATATCTGGTTTCTATCAAACAACATGCTTAACAATAATGCCAGTCAAGTTATAGAGATGCTTTGGATAAATGAATTATTTGCTGATCTCTTTGCATTTTGTAGGGATGACATTGTGTTTAAAGATCCCCTCAATACTTTCATTGGAATTGAGAACTATAAATCAATTTTCTGGGGGCTGCGGTTTCATGGAAGGATATTTTTCAGGGCGTTGTGGGTTGAGATTATCAGTGTATGGCAACCTGCGGAGAATGTCATAATGGTTCGATGGACTGTGCATGGCATCCCTCGAGTCCCATGGGAGAGTCGCGGCCGATTTGATGGCACTTCCGAGTACAAACTTGATAGGCATGGAAAGATCTTTCAGCACCGGGTTGACAATGTTGCTCTCAATTCACCTCCGAAGTTCCGAGTGTTGGCTGTGGAGGAATTAATCCAATCTATCGGTTGCCCCTCAACCCCGAAACCAACGTGTTTTGAAGTTTCATCCCAATCTTCAAAGAGGAAATAGAGTTTGCGATCTTGTTTTCAAATTTTGGTATGAGATGGAGCAAGTTTGAAGCTTGAGCTGAAGCATGTTTGTCATCTTCACACCGTGATAACTCTGCTTTTATATTGAAGTTGCCTAGAGGGCTAGTGCTTTGGTTAGGGGATAGTTTTTAGCTGTAGCAAATATGGACGCGCTTATGACTTTCACCCTGGTTTACGGGGGTAGTATTGCATAATAAATGTAAAAATCTTGTACATATGAGTTGAATTTAAAGAAATGAGCTGTTGTTGCATAGTTGGATGGACATTTGATTCCATTTTCCTTTCAATTTCATAGGGTATAAGAGCAACAAAGAACCTCAAACTAATTAGTTATTTCTTGTTTCTGGGCAAACTATTGTATCATTTCCTTAGGTGTACTGAAATCTAGCAAGAAACCAAACACAGTACCTATTAGCGGTTGTTTTGGAGAATTGTAAGAGGTTTTCGCTTGTGTTTTTGCGGTAGAAAGTGTAGAAACTTTTACCAACTAACTTGCTTTTTTAGTTTCAGAATTGGGGGGAACAGTATCTTTTTTGGCTTTCTTGCCATGGCTGGCTGAAACTCTGCTCTCACGTACAGCATTCATAATAATACAGCTTTTGAGCGGGGGCCACCTTTAAATGAATATGTCTCCAGTTCCGCCCCTTTTGGTTTTTCGGTGCCTCTGCCTTCCAATGAGCATTTCATTATGAGAAAGAGAGAGACAGTATCAAAATGTACCATTTTTCATGTTGATGTTAGATCAGATCAGAGCAATTGATGACATTGTAAGGACTAAGAAAAGTATGAAGCAATTATAATTACAGATTTACCAAAAGCGCAAATAAGATGGGAACCCACCGAGGCAATCAAAGGATGGTTATTATGAGTAGTAATTAGACATGATTCGGCTCTCTTTATTGCAGATTGTATCATTGTTAAGTCACACTTGACCTATAACCTATCAATCATTTGCTACATGATCAATGTGCTCCTGACGCACATTTACATTATTTTGCTGTTTGTCCTCTTAAAACGAGAAAACAAACGATAAAAATTATCTGAATGGTACTAAATACAACAAATGTGCTTGTGTCTTTTGTTTGCCTGTTTTCGTTAAATTAAAATCGGCAGCATCCCACCTGGTCCCTTCCCTTCCAACTTGAAGAGGTTAACGCAGTGCTGACGTGGATACTGCCAAACCAAAAATTGACCATCCATCCTGATCCATTTTATTAATTATTCTGGCACTGCCAGTGCCAACTGCCCCGTCCACGAGAATATCGGTGCCTTAACCCAGGGCAACCTCGTCATTTTTCAGACCTATATATCCATGCATCTTCCAGAAAGTGACAATAGCCGTTGATTTTTCTTTTTCTTTTTTTAATAAATTTTTATGAAAACCATTCGTCTGTTCAACCACCAAACATTAAACACTCCCAAAATAAATAAATGCACTCCCTCCGAAAAAAATTAAAAAAAAAAAAGTCGTTTTAACTTGTTTTTAACTCCAAATTACCAAAATTCCTACCGCTCTCCTTTCTGGAGTCGCTTCTACTTCACTCTCACTCTCTTAGCTCTCTGTGCTTTTCACTTTCTTTATCCACCTCTCCCACCGTAACCTAACCCCAAATCTAACCATTTTTATAATTATATTAAAAATAGCAAGCAACTACTTTAATAATAATAATAATAATAATAATTGCATTCTTTTTTTTTTTTTTTGGTCATAATACTGAATAATTGCATTCAGTATTATTAGTTTATTTAATTCTGATTCCTTTCCTCCAGAGTGGGTCTTATTGTATAAAAACTTAATTCATTATTACCAGAAATTGTTTTAAAAAAAAACCATTGAGATTATGGAAATGGAGCAAAGTAGGCTGGAGAGTCCGGCCATGACCTTCGACGAGGTATCCATGGAGCGCAGCAAAAGCTTCGTCAAAGCCTTGCAGGTACGTACCATTTCTATGCAATTTGCCATCACTTAGATCTGCTATGCGTCGCTTTTGATTGCGGTCATCGCTTCACTTCTAATTTTTAGATTCCTTTGTGGTTGGTTAATGGAAGAATGAGCAGTTCAGCTTCTTGAAGGCATTATTTCTTTTGAATTTGCATCATTTATGAGTATCAAGCATCAGTGATTAATGCTTGAAAGAGTGAAATTGAATGCTGCCTGCCTTTTTGCTTGTATGTTAATAAATTAATTTTATTTTATGGTGTTTTGTTTTAATTTCAGGAGCTTAAAAATTTGAGGCCTCAACTTTACTCAGCTGCAGAGTATTGTGAGAAGTCTTATCTTCATAGTGAGCAGAAACAGATGTAATCTCCTCTTCTTCTTAGCTAAATGCTTAAAAGCTTTTACTGCATGATTGAGACAGATTTGTGTTTTGCAACCTTGCCCCTTGGTAACACTGTGTCTGTTACATTATAATTAATAAATTTGGTTGCTTAAAAACCACAAATGGTACCATGGTCTAGGATATATAAAATCACAAGTAATTACTCCATATACTCTTCTTAATGCTTCAAGGATGGGTGTTAATGAGCTGGTATAAACTGATTTGAACTCCTATGAGCTCATGCTCAAAACTTGTTTTCTTGTTGTGGAATAGGGTCCTGGACAACCTCAAAGATTATGCTGTGCGAGCCCTGGTCAATGCTGTTGATCATCTTGGTACTGTGGCTTACAAGTTAACTGACCTTATCGAGCAACAAACATTCGATGCCTCAACTATGGAGCTAAAGGTTTCTTGTATAAATCAGGTAATTTCTCCTAATTCTTGCCTGAGTAGTTTTATAGAAGAAAACTATATGGAATAGATGGATATCGGCTTATTTATTTTGTTAATTTCAGCAACTTCTTACCTGCCAAACATATACGCATAAGGAAGGTCTGAGGCAGCAGCAGTTATTGGCATTCATCCCGAGACATCACCAACATTATATTTTACCTAGTAAGACTTTGTTACCTTTAGCTTCTTGAAGAGTAAGTAATTGATCCGGGGAGACTTACTATCATCTCACTTCATTATTTCCTTTTTTCCCTATTTGTCCCAGATTCTGTCAATAAGAAGGTACATTTTAGCCCACAAATTCAGATGGATGCAAGGCAAAATCCATTTCAAGCTAGGTCTCGCCTCCAACCTTCAGGTATAGGTTTTCTCATGGGGAAATTACAGTACTCAATGGTTTTTATCACTGGTTCGTTTTCACATTTCTTGATGAAGGTGTATCAGACTACTGATAAATTTATTTTTCTGTTATTAGGTTCCCCAGCATCAAAAACTCTTTCTTGGCACTTAGCCTCTGAGACAAAGTCTACACTGAAAGGGAGTTCACATGCCTTGATAAGGTTGGTCTACCATAACTGTTGATTATTATGGTTTTTTGAGATGTGAAAAAATATTGACATATCCTTATCGAGCAGTGCTGAAGATGCAAAAAATTCCGGAAAATCTTCTGCAGTTTTTCAACTTTTGGGTATGTGTAGATTGAACAGTACTCTTTAGCTGTTTTCTTCAGCACATATATGGGATATGTTGGGTGTTAGAAATAGTAACATCCTCTTCATTGGATCCTTGTGCTAGCAGATAAAGAAGAAAGCACACAGACAAAATCATCAGGTGCTCCTATTCAGCTATCATGTGGAGGTCCTGCATCTGGCGTAGTCATGCAAACATTTGGTGTTGCACGCAGGGTAATGTCAAAATCAGCAAGAACACAAACATGCCCAACATTCTTCTAAGTAGACTCAATGATTAAAAAAAGGAATAATAGATAAAAATATAATACGTAATCATCTATGATTTTCATTGGCTGTTTTTTTGGGTGAATCTTTTATATGCATTTTTTAATTTTTTGTAACTCATTCTGGCGTGCTTTTCTTTTTCTTAAGTATCTTGGTTCATTTCATTTATTACATTATAACTCTCACAAAACCATGTTAATAGGCCAATGCCTCAGGAACAAATGCTCAGCTGTCAAGTGTGTTTAATTTTTTTTTTTTTTCCCCATGGCTTTTTGTGGGCCTAATGCTTTGATTCTAAGTGGTGTATGAGTTCCAGCTATGGAAAGCCTTCACCTCAAGTATAGGCATAATAGCCAGATGACAGAAGTTGCTAGCAAAAACAATATTATGCTACATAAAGCGAGATCTAGGTGCTCATACTGCTTCAATCATGAAGAGCTGTTCCATTCTTTTGATAGTTCTGCAAAAGATCTCCAAATTTTAAGTGATCTGGATCTGTAGGCATACTTACAGTCAGTCTCTGTCCTGGCTCAGCATTGTCTATTTTGTATGTAAGATAGTTCTGAGGCTATATTCTGCTCTGGGTGAGTTGTGTAATAGATTAGTTTGTATACGTACTTCTTACTGCTAATCTGGAAATACTGCTAAGTTTCATGTGCCTTTAATGGGTAGATTCTTTTTCAAATTTTCACCTGAAGTAAGAAACAGCTGCCTTAAGTTGAAGTGATGTGCACTGTAATAATAATATTTGTTTGGATTAAGAATTGTTAAGATCTGTAGTCTCCAAAATCTAGATATCCTGGTTAGCGCTCTGTACTTCTCAAGCAGAGATGTGCCTCGGGTCAATTATTTATATATTTTCCTGGTAGAATATGATTGTCAGATGTTTGTTAACCATGTGGAGTGTCAAGAATTTATACCCCTCAAAGAAGTGGGAACATGGAACGCTACAACTGATGAGTTTGGTTGATGAATTAACAGTCCTCAGGAACTTGGAGTCCTTTTGATTGAAGTAGGGAAACTATTTAGATGCTAGATCAGGCTGTTTCAAGCTTCCTCAGCTTATTCTTAGACACATTTGTACATGGCTATGCGATATATTTCTAGTGTGATTGTGGAACATAAATTTTGTAATTTGTCTGTTGGTGTATGTTCCATTCTATAGACAAAAGAAGAAACAATACGTGAGGACCAAATTTTGGCTTGTGAGCATATACATGCTATATTATTTCTATTGGTAATTCAACTATATTCAAGAACTCTGTGAATGAGTTTATGATTGAAATAGGTTATGCTTGAATATATGGAATTTCCTTATCTAGTTACTGTTTGCTTATTTTTTCTGACCAATTATGGTGTTTCAAAGATATACCAGTTAATTCATTGATTAAGAAAAGTCTTATTCAATTGTCTTATTTGATAGAAGAATTTCACTGGAATTTTTTCCTTGTATTTTTGGAACAAATTTATTTTGAAATTTGCACTTGATTCACATGGCTGTATATTAGTTGTACATGAGCATCTGTATTTTTTGCTTCTCTTGCGTCCATGCATATACTCTCGCACCTGAAACTTGTCTTATTGCAGATGAGAGCTCATGGAACTGTTTCTTCTTGTAGGAACCATTGGAAGGATCTAAGCCTTTGACGGCATTCAGGTCATTTGACAACCCAAGGCACCAGACAGTACGTGCTCCTGCACGCAGTAAAAGCATGCTATCTGCCTTCTTTGTTAAGCAGAAAACGCCAAAGCTGAGGCCTAGTCCCATCTCATGAATTCTCAAAGTCCCAAAACAAGAAGCTGTTTTATGTGGCCCTGGAAACCTCCCTTGATGCATCCATTCAGCTAGCAGTAAAAGTCTCGTAGCTTGTCCATAATGATCCCCTTTCTTTGCCGCTAATTTTCCAATGCTGAAAATATATTTAATTCCTCTCTAATCTTTACACTTATGTCTAATAATGAGCATGTTGTTCATAAATAATAATCATGATTTTCTTTGCCCTTGGCTTGTGATGACAATGCTGATGATGGTGAGCTGTTGTTGATAGTGTTGAATAACGATAATATTGATAGTTCACGGAACGTTATTTCAGGTAGTTGAGATCCAATGGCATAAAAAATATGTATCATTATTCATGCGACTAGATTTCAATGTGAATCGTGATATGTTTCATTAGATGCTTATTATCATGGCTTTCTAAAACCACATTAGTGACGTAGCAGTTTTATCAAAGTCTTTTGTTCGTAAGACTCTGTTATCAACAGGTTTGATTTTCTTTTTCCTCAGTGTAGCAAGTGATGCGGATTTGTGGTTTTGCATTGTTGCTTGTAAAGCTGTTGATCCATCATTTTCACTGGTGCCATTCCAATGAAGTATTGCTTTGTTTGTAACCTAGAGTTCTCACGCCATCCAATCTTCAATTTTTAGAATGAGTGTAGCAAAGCATAACGCGGACAAGGACCAAATCGCGACTTTGCAATATGTGCGAGACCGAAATTTATTTCAGTTCGATCTCAAGACTGGAAAATGCATGGAACAGCTAGAATATTTTTCTTCATCTGGAACTTTCTCTGCAGAACTGGATTGGGGTTTGTTATATTATACTCATACGGTTCAAAAACTAAAAAGCATTAAAAAAGAAAAAATCAAGAGGACTAGTCCAATTGGTAAGAAAATGGCACCCGCTCCATTAATAAATTTTTTATCAAGGAAAATTTAATCTTTCTGAAAAACACCCTAGAAATTTAAAAGTATTAAACAACTTATTAAACCTTAATTTTCTGTTTTTCTAATGACTATTCTCAATGTGTATGCTCATTGGACCTCTCATGAAGATGAACTAAAAAAGAGTTGCATCTCCCTACACCATAGTGCGGAGAACACGTGCGTAGGGCGAGCGAGAGCGAAGTCGGATTTAACTGTAAACAGGACACACATAGCTACACGATAAAGACTCCAAAAAGTAAAAATTCATTGTCCTCTACGACTATTACTCGATTCACCTCCAGCATTAGAACCCATTTCCAAGATATCACAGATCAGATCTGAGCCTATAATCTTATGCACATGAAACCATTGTTGTCTTTCTTGATCAAAACACCCTTTTGAAAGCATCAATTCTACTTCAAAAACAAAAATAAAAAATCATTTTTTATACAGATACCACAAAAGTGCTAAACAATGACATCAGTTTTACATCAAAGACCTCTTCACAGTTCACTTTCAGATCCTTACCCATTATCCCCCCGCAGTTCTTCTAATTCCCAACGACAAATTCCAATCTTTAGCCGCACTGGTCTCATAGTTCTATTCTCTCTTTTGATAATTCTCGGAATATTCATGCCGTGGACGGAGTTGCCTCACGGAATTTTCTCTGCTACTAAACCATCTTCTACTAAATGGCGTCAGTACACATTGCCCCAAGCTGCGTCTTTCGTGGCCAAGAATGGAACTGTAATTGTATGTGCGGTTAGCTATCCTTATTTGCCTTTTCTTAATAATTGGTTAGTTAGTCTTACGAGACAAAAACACCAAGATAAGGTGCTTGTTATTGCTGAAGATTATGCCACCCTTTATAAAGTTAATGAGAAGTGGCCTGGTCATGCTGTGCTTGTTCCTCCTGCTCCTGATTCTCAAACTGCCCATAAGTTTGGTTCTCAGGTATTATTGCCTTTTTTAATTAGTGAGTTTCATTTCTTTTTTGATTTTGAACTGCAAGTTTCGAGCTTTAAACAGTTCATTGTACCATTTATACTTGCAATGTATGCTTTATTTTTGTTTATTGAGATACTATTTGCAACTAATGGAACTCATATCGCTTGCTTAATAGTCAGTTATCTTATCACTTACTAGTTTTGGCCAATTATTGCTTGTCGTGAATTGAATTCTTGCAAAATCATGTCATTTCTGACGTTCTTTCGAAATTCCTTGTTCATCTCTGTTGAAGCATTGAATTTTGGCAACTATAACCTTTCCAAACAAGATACTTTATTAAATATGATTCAATTAATTTTCAATTTTTTGCATTTAAGACTTTCTTAACACTGAGATTCTGAAACGATGTTGGTTGGGTTCTTTGCATAGGGATTCTTCAATTTCACATCGAGAAGACCACGCCATCTGCTGCATCTTTTGGAGCTTGGGTATAATGTTATGTACAATGATGTTGATATGGTTTGGTTAGGAGATCCATTCACCTATTTGGTGGGAAAGCATGATGTGTACTTCACTGACGACATGGCTGCTGTAAGTGATCTAGTACTACTCCTAGTTTTGATGCATCTGCTTGTGAAGTTCTTATATTGTTGATGTCTAAAACAATAATGATCAACCTGAGTTCTGATTGCAATTTTAATGTTTGAAATTCACGTATCAATTTTCAGTGAATTCACATACCGACTAAAATCTGTGTGATGTGTAGCTACCTTTTCTTAGCCCAAGTTACATTGGTCGAAAGTTGCATTGTGAAATTACAGTAATTCTCTCCCTAGTGACTGGAGTTCTGCCTTGTACTCGGCTTCTGTCTCTAGCTTCTTAGATCCCTCCATACTTTCTTTTTCTTTTTCTGAGATATGGCTTATTAGTAATTTGTATTGGAACATGCCTTATGCTTATATTATTACCTTGTGCTCAAGAGCGGTGCTGCATTGCATTGTTTGTGCTTCCTAGATTACGCATGCTTGCCTGTACATAGTACATTATACAGTCTATACATAAGATCTGCATTGCCTTTATTCTTTGGATTTTTCAGGTGAAGCCTCTAGATCACTCCCATAAATTGCCACCCCCAGGGAAAAAGGGGCGCACTTATATTTGCAGCTGCATGATTTTCCTGCGCCCTACTGATGGAGCAAAACTAGTTATGAAGAACTGGATTGAGGAACTTCAAGCACAGCCATGGTCTAAAGCAAAGAAAGCAAATGATCAGCCTGCTTTTAATTGGGCATTGAACAAAACTGCTGGACAGGTTTGTTCTGTTTGCTATCTCACCGTTGTCTCTTTCATTGGACTAGAGACTGCAATGCTTGGTATTGGTGTTTTCCAAATTCATCCTCATTGTAACTAAAATATTTGAAAGGCTTAGTAACTTTAGGATATTGCTCTGGTATGGTACCTGGATATGCCAATTTGATATGCAGAGATTAAATAAATGATTGTGTATTCTCCTGATACTTGCATGGTTATGGGATTGTGTGCAGGTGGACCTGTACCTGCTGCCACAGGCAGCATTCCCAACAGGAGGATTATACTTCAAGAACCAGACATGGGTGAAGGAAACTAAGGGAAAACATGTTATCATTCACAACAACTATATCACCGGTTTTGAGAAGAAGATAAAGCGGTTCCGTGATTTTGGCCTCTGGTTGGCGGACGATCATGCTCAAGAGTCCCCACTTGGCATTTTGAGATGAAAACCTCATGAGCCACTTTTTGAGGGCCATTAATTTTTTCTCCTTTAGAGAAAACCAAATTGCATATTTGGCTATTTTCCACCCATCAGCTGCCAGTCACAGGGTCATGCTGAAGAATACGGTGCTAGAAGCTGAGGGTGCTCATTTCTTGATAATTTTTTTTTTCTTTGAGGCGGGGTTAATGGAGCATTTAGAAGCTAATGATGCTCATTTCTTGAGTTCCTTTATTTTTCTTTTCATTTAAGTTGGGTTTTTTCGAAGAGATTTTTGCCTATACCCAACTTATTACACCAAGCTGTTGATTGTTTGACACATATACTAAGTGTTTTACACTTAGCTAATAAAAACAAGACACTTGTTTTAATTTCACACATCTAACCATTGAGTGTAATAAGTGGGTGTCGGCAAGAATTTCCTTTTTTTTTTTTTTGGGTGCATGTTCATGACAATGTAGATCACAAGAAGGCTATAAAAAGATAGGTTTCATATTCTTTTCCTGGTCAATGGAATTCATTATAGGAGGGAAATGCAAAAACATCCTGTTTATTTTGTTGAAACAATTTAGACTGTTCTTCCTGTTTCTACAAAATGGTGATTCCCTCCCCAATTCAAGACTTGTAACCATTTGCATGGGATGTAGTTGCTTAAAAATTGGTATAAATGCAGTTTACTGTACAAAAACCAAGCATTTCTTCTGAACTCCATTGCTTCATTTGAATTATATTGTGAAAGTTGTCAAATTCTACCGAGCCAGTGGTTGGATGCAGAATTCATGATCTGATTTAGTGGTTAGTTATGATTTTTTAACATCACAGTCTAAAATAAATGATATCATCCTAGGAGCCACATATGCAATGATAAATGATATTATACGATGTTGATAACAACATATAAACTAAAAACAAAGGTAATGTCAATGCAGTTTAACCACTCAGATGCTTCATTCATATTAATATAATAAGCAGAATATAATTTACCACCATGTGTGTAAATGTTAATTTCGGATCAATAACTACGGCTATAATTAGGATTTTTTTTAATTATTATTACAGTTTCTATGCTGAAAATGGAAATGGACATGCAGACATGGATCATAGACTTATCACAATAATATAAACAGGTCACTCATTGCTGGGTATTATTTTGAAAAAAAATGATTTATTATTCTTCAAGAGGAAATTAAAATTTGCAGAACCTGTCTTTTGAAGGCAAATTGGACCAAAACAAGTAATCGGGCCAACCGCACTGTATGATACAAAAGTGTCGGTCAATAGTATACATCATTTAGTTTGTATTTATTTATTTATTTATTTTAAAATAAGATAAAAATGATTTTATTTTTTTTTTACTTTCATATTACATGTAGTGAATTTTAAAATATAAATAAAGTACATTGCTTTTAACATCTTCAACACAAATTCGGATTACATTAGAAAAAATGATATATTTTATTAGGTTAATTATTAATTAAATTTTATTTTAAAATTCATTTTAATTTGATCTTTTAATTTTATAAATTGTGTTATTTTATTCAATTTTATTTTAAAAATCTAATTATATTTTAAAAAATTACATTTAGGTTCATATAAAATAAATTTGATAGTTATTTAATTTTTTTAAGAAAAAAATAAAAATAAAATTTTTTTTCAAACTTTAATCTTACCACTTTTAAAATAAATTTTTATGTATCAATTAAAAATAAAAAAATAAAATAGTTATAATTTGTAAATCAATTTATTGTATAGATTAATATTAATAAAAATAAAATAAGCACTTTTAACTATCAGTATAAATATTAATAAAATTTTAATTTTTTCACATTTTTCAGAATTGATGGTTTTCTTTTACATTAAATTTTTTTAAAATGAGAAATGCATAATCATAAATTTAATTAGAATTCAAAATTCTCAAATACTTAAATATATGCTAGAAGGTGGGTTGTAAAGTAACCTTATTATTATTCTCTATAATATTATGATCTCTAAAAATTTACTTCATCATAATTAAAATATTTTTAATTTTTTTATGATAAATAAAATTCCATTAATGACAATCTTTTTTAGCAAATACTAATTTTTCCTTAAACACCCATGGTCTTATGTTCCTATGTTAAATCCTTAGTTCCCCTAATTAGTTAAAAAAAACATAATCTATTAAGTTAAAATTGATGGATGACAAAAAAAAAATTAAAATTAGACCGTATGAGTTTAAAAAATATAATAAAAATTTATAAAATTAGAATTAAATTTTTTTAGTAAAACTATAATTAATTTAATTACATAACATAATTTAGACAAAAGATAGGAGGAAAGAAAATCAATTTGGATTGGAGAATTTCTTACACAGGAACAAGATCCCGAATTTTTAGCCTACAAGCAGAAGTAGTGCAAAATCCCAACTTTTACTTTCCAAAAAAGCTTGAAAATCGTTGTTGTTGTTGTTTTTTTTTTAACTTAATATTACAAACACTCGTGTTTTGACAATCCAGTCACGCCTAAATCCACATTAGCTTATTCACCTTTCAATACTTTCTCTTTCTTTGTCTCCATTACTCAACTCACAAGCATCTTGAATTGCGACTCTCTGCTCTCTGTTTTTTGTTTGTTCACTCGCATCACTTGAATAAAGAGAAGACTGCTGTTTGTTTTAGCTCTTCATTCTCATGTTTTATGTTTTTGTTGCATGTGATTGGAGTCAATTTCGGAGCTAATTTCATGGGACTACTGTAAGTAACAGGAAAAAAAAAATGGGTTCTTTAGAAAATGGGGTTTCATTTAAGAGGGAGAAGAGTCTTGTACGCTCTTCTTCAGCTGGTAGAAATGAGAGATACCCATTTTTGCAAAGGCCCAGATCGAGATTTTCACGTTTCTTGCTTTTTAAGAAGCTGGATTATCTCCAATGGATTTGTACTGTGGCTGTTTTTCTATTCTTTGTTGTCCTTTTCCAGATGTTTTTGCCTGGTTCTGTGATTGAGAAATCAGAGATTCCACTGAAGAAGCTTCAGATTATATCTGGGGATTTGATGTATTTGAAGGAAACGGGTACTTTGGATTTCGGTGAAGATATCAAATTTCAGCCTATAAAGCTTTTAGAGAAATTTCAAAGAGAAAATATAGTGGCCAATTTATCATCGCCTATTTTTAATAGAACTCAACTTCGTTTCGGATACAGGAAACCCA
>CATIWK010594550.1:0-18637 GCA_949634005.1 Mallotus japonicus
ATATTTTTTCACTTAAAAAATAAATATTTTTATTATGGTATGAAAAATAGACTTTTGAGGAGAACCTTATCCATTTTATGTTAAGTGGGCCTAACTATTCAAATCAGGCATTCTGGAACAGAATTAGCCATAGTAATTTGACGGAAAGGTTGAAAATTTGTGTGTATGTAATATAATTTGTGGAAAAAATAACTAACTTAAACATTTTTATATTTGAATGAATGGGCTGGTGATCAACAGGCAAGGATAAGCGCAAATCACGCAACATATATCAGCTAAGTTAACACAAGAAAATGATTACGGAAAGGAATGGCTGATGTCAAGAGTCAAGAACACCCTTTTTTTTTTTTTTTTGGGTGCAATTTTTAAGTTTTCATAGGAATGTGCAAAAAAAAAAAAAAAAAAAAACACTGAAAGAATTAAATTTTCAAATTCTAAAATTACACTACAATATATGATTAATTTTACCTGATTTTGTGCATAAATTGAATTTTAAATTTTTTTAGATTACTATTTTGTTATAGTTTTATATAAAGACTATTGGTAACAGTCATTCTGGACTATTTCTTTTAATATTTGCTTTATTATTAATCCATTTTAATAATTTTTTTATTAAAACATTGATTACCATCTAAATTAAATTATATTTTATTGTTCAAGTTGATTTTTTAATTTATTTATAGCAAAGATATCTAGTTTTTTTTTTTTAATAAAATCAATTAATCAAATGGGCCAATACTAAACAAATGTCAAAAATTATGGATTTTTTTCAAAAATAATCAAAATATATGGAAAATTTTTTTTCAAAAATACTGTTTACTTTTTTCTTTCAAAACTAGGATGTTGACAAATATTTTTTTTCAAAAATACGCTGCTTACCCATGTACAAATAACAACCTGACATAACTTCATGATAATCGCCACAAAATAACTACAAATATAAATACTAACAACTAAAAATATTTTTGGTTTTTTCTAATTGTTCTCCAGTTGTTGGGTTGTTATTGATATTTTTTTATTTTTTTCTTATTATTTGGTTGTCAAGTTTTTCTTCTTGTGAGGTTGTTCTTTATTTTTTTAGTTGTTGTTAAAGTTGTTGCTGTTGATTTTTGGTTTATTTTGGGAAAAAACCAGATAACAAATAAAAAAATTAAAATATAGCAACAACATTCCGATAACAACCTGACAACAACCAATTCAAATAACTTCGTTTGTCTTTGCTTTACAAAGCACCAGAAACAATAAGAAAAAAACAAAAGACATCAATAACAACCCAACAACAGCATGACAACCAAATTCATTAACACCCATATCACCAGATTAACAATAAATGCCTATTTTTTTTTTTAAATTCACACTTACCAGCCCAACATTAGAAATACAGATTCAGAAACAAAAAAAGAAAAAAATACAGAACCCAAGAATCACCTAAGTATCAAAGAACCAAAAAAAAAGAGGGAAATTTCACACCTACCATTATAATTCTTGTTGATTTATGACCTTCTAAATACAGTTTTCTCTTGATTAACTAACGCAGTGTGTAGCGCGATCGATCAACACACGATTGATCAACAAGGATAAAACACATCTCAATCCAAAGAACAAATAAAGCAAAAACTTTAAATTTTATTGTTAAATTGAAAGAGATGATAAAAGTCTCTAGAATAAACCCTAATATAACTATTTATACCCTAGGCATAATATGGGTATAATAGGAAATAAAATAATATTCCAAAACAAACAAAATAAAAGAATCACGTAAATTTAAAAATGTTATCACGTAGACTTCACCCACTACTTTAATGCTCCGCATCAGTCACCTCCACCTGCAAAGGACTCGTCCTCGAGTTAATTTCTAGATATCCAAGGCTCACATCTGGCTGGAATAAAGTAAGATCGGCAACACTGAAGGTCTTTGAAATTCCCATCCAACTTGGCAAGTCAATTACATAAGCATTGTCGTTGATCTTCCAAACAATCTTATACGGTCCATACTTTCTTCATTGAAGCTTGCTATGGCCACCTTGCATTCTAGCCTTGCTAATGAACATCATCACTTCATCGCTAACATCAAACACCTTGAACCACCTATGCTTTTTTGCCTCTATCTTGTCCTTTGAATTTGCCTCTATCTTGTCCTTTGAATTTGCCTTCTCTAACTTGTTCTTAACATCTGCTTGCACCTATTAAACTTGCTTTGCCAAATCACCAGCTGCTATACTAAGACCAGGCACCTTTGGAAGCTTCACCAAACCTAAAGCATGATTAGGGTACTTCATGTATACAATGGAAAATGGAGATCTACATGTGGCACTATGAAAGGCGTTGTTATAGGCAAACTCCACTTGTGCTATGGCAAAATCCCATTGCTTTAGTCTATCCATGCAAATAAGATTACCCAAAGTCCTATTAACCACCTTTGTCTGCCTATTAGTCTGTGGATGTATTGTAATACTGAAGTTCAATGATGAGTCAAATAGCCTCTAAAGAGTCATCCAAAAGTGACTAAGGAACTTAGTGTCACAATCAGATGTAATGGTCTTTGGCACTCCATACAATCTCACAACCTCCCTAAAGAATAGTTTGGTTGTAGAAGATGCATCCGCAGTCTTTTTACATGGCAAGAAAATACGCCATCTTAGAAAACTTGTCAACCACAACAAAGACAGAATCCATACCTCGTTGAGTTCATGGCAAACCCAACACGAAGTCCATAGAAAGATCCTCCCATATAGCATTAGGAACAGGCAATGGCATGCATAACCCCGTGTTTTGTGCTTAACCCTTTGCCTTTTGACATACATCGCACCTAGATATAATATTAGTCACATCCCTTCTCAATCTAGGCCAATAGTACCTATCCCTCACAGCTTCAATAGTCTTATCTCTTTTAAGATGTCCCACTAAACCACTACCATGTAAGTCTCTTATGACCTTCTCACGAAGAGAAGTGCAAGGAAGACAAAGTTGCCCACTCTTTATGAGAAAACCATCACCAATATAAAAATCTTCATATGGTTGCTTATTCATGCAACTAGCCCATATCTATTTGAAGTCAACATTATATGCATATAATTCCTTCAATGTCTCAAAACCTACTATCTCCCAACTCAAAGTTTTCATCAAGGCCACTCGTCGACTCAAGGTATGCGCCACCTTATTTTACTACCCTGACTTATGAACAAGTTTTATATGGAAATTTCTCTATATAAGCTGACTACCTAGCATGCATATCACTCCTAATATGCTTTTGCGGGCTCAAGTACTTTAAAGCCTGATAATCTGTATAGAGAATAAACTCTTTGGCCATGAGATAATGCTCCCAAGTTTTCGAAACCCTCACAACCACAAAAAATTCTTTATCATGGGTAGCCCATTTGCGCCTAATTTCACACAACTTCTCACTAAAGAAAGCTACCTGCCTCTTCTCTTGGGATAAAATAGCCCCTACACCTACTCCATTAGCATCACACTGTACCTCAAATAACTTTTCAAAATCTGGTAATGCTAAAATAGGTGATGTGCTTAAATTTTCTTTGATCAAAGCAAAGCTACTCTCTTGCTTCTCAGCCCAATGGAACCTCGCCTTCTTCAAACATTCAGTAATATGTGCTACAATGCTACTAAAATGCTTAATGAACCTCCACCCATGAAAGCTCCTTAAATCACTCACATTCTTTGGGGTAGGCCATTCCCTAATAGCCTTCACTTTCTCTTCATCTACTTTAATCCCCTTACTACTCACCACATAGCCAAGAAACAACAAATTATCTCTCATAAAAACACATTTTTTCAAGTTTGCATACAATTTATTTTCCCTCAACACCTTAAACACTTCCCTTAGGTTTCCAATATGGTCCTCCGTCGATTTACTATGAATCAAAATGTCATCAAAATAAACAAATACAAATTTACCCAAGAAAGGTTGTAGTACCTGATTCATAAGTCGCATGAAAGTACTCGGACCATTGGTTAGCCTAAAAGGCATGACTAACCATTTATATAGCCCATTTCTCGTCTTAAATATTGTCTTCCACTTATCATCTGGATGGAGTCTGATCTGATTATATCCACTCCTCAAATCAATCTTGCTAAACACAATTACTCCATTTAACTGATCAAGCATATCATCTAACCTTGGAATAGGAAACCTATAACCAATGGTAATTTTATTGATTGCCCAACTGTCAACACATATCCACCAACTTCCATCTTTCTTAGGTGTTAACAAAACTAGAACTGCACATGGGCTCATGCTAGCCTGAATATGCCCCTTGCTTAGTAACTCTTTGTACCTTCTCTCTTAAAATTTCATTCTCCTTAGGACTCATCCGATAACGAGGTAGGTTAGGAAGAGAAGCACCTGGAATCAAATCTATATGGTGTTGTATGTCCCGCATTAGAGGTAACCCTGCAGGCAAATCCTCAGGAATAATATCATCAAACTCCTCCAACAAAGTTTACACCTCTACGGGAATCTGATCCCCAACTAATTCTCTATTTTCTACCTCTCCTTTAACCACCATCAAATGCACTTCTCGGATCTCCTTACACTTACCCATAAAGGAAGATGGGCAATGCATAATCGTTAGAAAGTTCCTTCCCTCTGCTTTTAAAGCCTTGGGTTGGTTCTTTCTAGTAAAAGGCAATAGTGTATATTTCACTCCATCCTTTTCTAACTGATACACGTTACTCCTACCGAGTGTTTAGCATCCACATCATACTGATGCTCCACCTTTTAACCTATAACCAACAAATTTAACCTTCCCATCTTCGGGCAATTCTGTATACTTAAAGAATCTATCTAGCCCAGTCAACCAATCTAAAAACCCTCCAATGTCAAGGTCACCATTAAAATTAGGAATATCTACCTTTAGTTTGCATTCATTATCGCCTCTGTAATTCGATTGCCATTGTCTTCTACCTCTTTGTCTACCATATGGAAGTGTAATTTCACCAAAGTCGGCCTCCTCATCTGAAGTGTCATAAAAACCCACGGCTGGCCTTCTTTGATTTTGTATATTAGAGATTGGATTAATAATGGGTCTAACAGGGCCAACTCCTTCGCCTTTCTCCTCATCATTATTCCTATGCCCTTATCCAGCAACCCTCAATAACGCTTGTATTTGAACTTGCAATGCTTCTAACTGTTGGGTTACATTTTGGGTTGACTGTTACTACTCTTTGATTGCTCTCCAAATAGCCTACAATCCCCGATCACCGTCTTGGGATTGGTTACCATCACTAGCACTAGTATTAGCCATCGATTGGGAGAAACCTGCTTTAATACCACCTAACACAGCGTGTAGCGCGCTCGATCAACACACGATTGATCAACAAGGATAAAACATGTCTCAATCCAAAGAACAAAGAAAGCAAAAGCTTTAAATTTTATTGATAAATTGAAAGAGATGATAAAAGTCTCTAGAATAAACCCTAATATAACTATTTATACCCTAGGCATAATAGGGGTATTATAGGAAATAAAATAATATTCCAAGATAAACAAAATAAAAGAATTCACATAAATTTAAAAACATTGTTCGTCATGCAAACTTCACCCACTACTTGAATGCTCCGCATCATTAACCCAATACACAACCCAATACCACCACCCTCGATATCACCTTCTCCACCTTCACTTAATGTTGATAATCTAACTTCCAATCCTCCACTATCACCCTTACTTAGGGGTAGAGCCAGAAAAAAATTTCAAGGGGGGCAAACTTTACTTCGTCTTAGTATACTAAAAATGTTTCAATCAAAATAATATCTCAAATACACTAATAATAGTTTAAACTAAAAAACATAATATACCTAAAAAATAACATCAAATGCTAAAAAAATAAAATTATAATTGTTCTCTATGAGGCCTCATATTTTGATAAAATTAAAGAATTTTCTCATTATCATCACTGTTAAAGATATATCTCTTCACATATGTGATCAAACAATCATTCATCCATGAATCACACATTCTATTGCGTAGCTGATTCTTCACTAGTTTCATTGTAGAAAATACTCGTTCCACAGTTGTAGTAGCAATTGGCAAAAGCAAAGCTAATCTCACAAGTAAATACACTAAACGGTACACAACATCCTTTTTTTTGTTCAACCAATCTCTTGGCAAGATCACTAATACCTTTTATAACTTTTAGAATTTATCATCGTATCTCATGACAATAATATAATTATCAAGTTGGTTGTCAAGAATAACAAGATCCACCTTTGAGAAATCATAAAGATAAAATTCAGAAAGGTGAACTAACTTTTGCTTGTCAAAAGCATAAAATGAGCCATTTGGGCTCAAACATGCTACACAAAGAAGCAACTCCATGTTGACCTTAGTGAAAAAATTATTAAGTTCTTGTAATTGTATATCAATCAAAGTATAAAATAATTTAACCTAATAATGGTGTAAATTTGTCATTTGTTGGGCATTTCGATGTGAATGTCCTCGAATGACAAAAATATCATCCATATTTAGAACATCAATATTGTTCCTTTCACAAAACAAAGAAACTTCACTAAACAAAGACTCCCACCCATTATCTCTAAATGTTTGGAGTCTTTGCTTAGACACTTTAACTAAAGCAATGGCCTTGATGATGTCTTGATCTTTTCTTTGTAATGCTTGTGATAATTCATTGGTGATTTCTAATATATTTGTCATCATATGCAAGTTGAATACGAATTCAAATGATTGAATAGATTCAAGAAGAGTATATGCTTTACCCTTTCTGCTATGAGTTTATACCTTCTTCCAAAATTATCTCAAGAACATCAATAACAGAGTCAAACATAAATCATAATATGAGCCCTAACGTGTATCTTTGAAGAGAAATTTCTTTATGTAAACCTTGACTGTTTGAGATTTCACCATTTTTACATGTTTTAACAATCTTTTCATGTTGTTTTTCATGAAGAATATCTTTTCTTAAGCCCCAACCACATTTAATAAGCTTGAGACTATATTAAACAACAGGGCACTTTGTACATGATTCTTTGCCACTACCACAAGTGCTAATTGCAATTGGTGAACAAAATAATGAATATAATATGCAAACTATTTTCTTTTAAGATCAAAGTTTTCAAACCATTAATTGCACCTTGCATATTACTAACTCCATCATAACCTTACCCATGTAAAGATGATAAACTTAACCCGTACTTTGAAAATAATGTCTCTAATGCAAGCTTTAATGATAAAGAGATTGTGTTACTTACATGTACAATACCAAGAAAGCATTCAAGCACACATCCTTTTGCATTCACATACGATAAAACAATAGCCATTTGCTCTTTAACAGAGATAATATAAGACTCGTCAACAATAATAGAAAACAGCCAACCTCAAAGATCATTAATAATAATATTAGTGGTTTTAACTGCAACGATGTGTGTAATATCCTTTTGAATCTCTGGAGAAATAACCTTCAAATTACCATATGCATTTTCTAAAACAACATTGTTGATATCTTGATTATGATTAGTGAAGAATTGTAAAAGTTGATGAAATTTTCTGTCATTGCTAGAATCTTTTGATTCATCATGAACACGAAAAGCTAATCCTTGGTGCAAAAGGAATTGAATACAATAAACTATTATAGTTAATTGAATTCTATAGTCCCGTTGAGCTTAATTGGATTGTCTAGCATAAGCAACTTGAACATGTTTCTTTTAATTCTCCAAATCTTGATCTTTCTTCAAAGTTTTGTTATGAGCACTATTTGGACCTCCTATGTAATTCTGAAAGCTTTCCTTCTTTTTCTAATTGCTGAACCCATCAATAACAAAAGTATCACCACTTGCTTTATCTCTAACATTTGGCCTATAAAGATAGCAACGTAGACAAAATGCAGCATCTTTTATAACATTGTACTCCAACCAATTGCCATATTCCTTAAACTAAGATGAAACAAATTGGTGATAAATATTTCTAATTTTTTGTGGAAAATAATGATCAAAAGGTTGACAAGGTCCTTTTTGTAAATAAGTCATTCTTATCTTGTCACAATCATTAGGATGATAATATGAAATTTTTGTCCATAATCCAAGATCCGAAGGAAGATCATCTAAGTTAATTTCCAAATGAGACTTCTTCAAAGTAGTAGAACTATCACATTTCATAGCGGTATCCTTGTTTGCAAAAGGTTCTTCAATGAAAACTTTTCTTTTGAAAAATTTATCCATAATTATGTCTATAATCAAAATCACATAAAAGATAATTAACTATCAGAACATAAAAAAATTACAAATTTAGTTTTTAGCATAATAATTAATTAGCAAATAAAAGGAAAAAATATGATGAGAAAAAAAAATAATTGACCGCATATAAACTAGCTATGTGCAACAACAAGTCTAAAAGGTAAACATCCATGTTAGATAAAAAGCATGAATCGGCATTGTAGACGGTGGGGTTTAGCGCACGCCCAAGTTTATTACAACCGCGACACTGTTTGAGCTCAGGGCTTTAGAGAACTCACTAACCATTGTCATAAAGACATGGCGTGGAGATGCGGAGTCTGCACCCAGGGTAATAACTGGGACAAATCGATGAGTGGCGGTAACTCAATTCTCTAAATAAGTTGCACCACAACTAGGAGTTCTGGATACGGAATACCAACTTCTCTAGTCTTGTGTTCATTAGAATTAGTTTATGAATTACTACCTTATTCCCTAATTACATGCAATTTCATATAAAACCCTAATTAAACATCCATTAATCCCAAAGGCAACTAATCATAAAAAAAGCATATAAGAAATGCATACATTCAAAGCATATCAACCCTAGGTTAGTATAGACACCCTCGGTTTGAGGCCCGTAACGGAAGCCCGATGATGAGAAAGTACGAGCTCTGAATGCAAAAGAACTCGAAACTTCTTCGGAGTGAACTCGAGAGAGAGAGCCTAAAACCCTAAACTTTGAAGTCCAAACCCAAAAAAACATTCTCAAACCTTAGCCCAAAACACTTAAACCCTAGCCCGATATGTCAAAAGCCCAAATCCTTGGCCCGTTTCAGCCCAAGCCACATAGGCCTGAGTTGAAGAGGCACACGCCTCTTCTCTTTAGCAGCCACTTGCAAACTGCATTTAATGCAGTCTGATCTTGGCATTAAAGGCTCAACCCCACACCATTACTTCTCTAATTTTAGAAGTGTTTAGTTGATTTTTGAGGCAAAAATCAGAGTAACAAAAGGTGTGCTCATGATGGAAAAGAAAAAGGGAGGTCTTATCTTGCTTTGGGAAAGGAAAAAGTAAGGAGGTTTGAGAGTTAAGAGGAAGAGAAAGGAGAAAAGAAGGGTTGATCATTCTGAAAAAAAAAGGAAAAAAAAAGGAAAAAAAAAGGAAAAAACATTCTTGAGAAGAAAAGCTTGAGAAAAGAGAGAAAAAGCTTGAGAAAAGGGTGAAAAAGGTAAGTTTTAGCTTGAGACTTGAGGTTTCTTGGAAGAGAAGAAGGTGATTTTGCATTCAAAGCATCCTAAATCATCTAACCATCTCTGAGGGCCTGAGTTAGGAGCTTCAAAAGTGTCTACAACAAGTAAAAGCTCTTTGCTTGAGATTTTAAGATTTTCATTTCATTTTAAACCAATTTTCGTGTCTCTTGTTGTCATTATTTGTGATTATTATCTGTTTAGTGTTAATATGAAAGTATGAATATGTGAAATAGTGTAATTTATTATAGACTTACTTTTATTTGCATTAGAAGTTGATTATTTGCTTTTGATCTCGAATTTCTAGCACTTTTGGTAGTTTGTTGCTGTGTCTCTGCCAAAGAGACGTGTACCTTATTGAAGAGGCGCACGCCTCTGTGGCTTGACCTGCGTCTCCTGGCCAAGAGGCGCATGCCTCATTGCAGAGGCACGTGCCTCCTGGTCAGGATATGTGTTTTTAACAGTATGCTTTTAGTATATTTTTGGTATATTTGCACATTTTTAACTATATATTTAGTATATTTGTATAATTTTGGATTTGTGTTTTTCTCATGCATGTTTGGTATTCTCTGGGAACTATGATTCCAAAATCCTACACATCTTGGGCTAAGTGGAAGCAGGGCTTAATCCATTTCCCCTCATTCTAGCAGAAACCATCATCGGATTGGATAACTTCTCTTCAACCAAGTGATTCACTGGGAGTCCGCTGCTATTGGAGGTTAGTCTTTTTCTCTTGCTTGTTCCTTCTGTCATTCTGTCATTTTCAAGTATTCCACTCATCACTCTTGCAGGTGTGGCTTCATGAGAAACTAGGACTACTAGAACCTCCCCAGGCCATTGCACACTATAAAGCCAAGCATTGTAGGACCAGAAAGTTGCATCCTACACCCAAAGATGCCAACCAACCTTCCTTGATACTTTGATCCGATGGATGTGTCCGTAGTGGAGATTGCAACACGTAACTCTTCATTCTTACACTTACTGTGTTCCTGTCGCTGGCCTCCATTTTACCATATTCTACAATCCCGCGCGTCTTTGTCGACAATACGAACAAAAATAATTGATCTCGGAGCTCGTGCATGAATTCGAACCAGGACTCCTTTCTCAGAACTTTCTAGACAACTTAGTTGCTACCTGGCCTCGAAGATCTATTCAGAGGATCATAGACTACAATGGAGATCCATCCACCGATGATCAGTACAAGGCGTGGATTCAGTTGCAACAGATAGCAAAAGACGAGTTTGTTAGAAATAAAAGAACGAGAGAGTTGCAAGCATCGAGTGCTCGGAATGTTCATCAAAAGAAAAGGAAATAAAGTTAGGTTATTAATTAAGTCATCATTTCCCGTTTGTGAAATAGAGTTTCCTTTCGTAGTTAAACAGTTTGTAATAGACACTTAATGCAATGTTTAACAATAATTAGAACAATATGTTTCATTTAATTTAAGCACAATATGCATAAACATTTTGCTTTTGACATATCTCATGTCGTTAGTTGGCTTACCCTTGCAAGTTTTCCAACCAACCATTTTTCGCTCTCTCTCTCCTTTTACGCGTCCTTAACTTTTGCCTGGACTGCCTCTTTCAAGGTTTTCAATCTAGTAGGACTTTCTATTCTTTCATTTTTTTTAGTCTCTAACTTTTGCCTAGACAGCCCCGTTTGCGAGGTTTTCTCCCTAGCGAGACTCTTACAGGAAGTACTTCTTTAGCTTGTTAAGGTTAATAGGCTCTATGAATTCATTCCCTTCTAGATCAGATATAATAGTAGCGCCCTTGGAGAATAACTTCTTTACCAGATACGGACCTTCCCAATTAGGCTTGAACTTCCACCGCGGGTCGGTCATGATTGGTTTTATGAGTTTCAACACTAAATCTCCTTCTTTAATCTTTCCCGGCTTGATTTTCTTATTATAGGCTCGAGCTATCCTTTTCTGATACAGCTGTGAATGATACATGGCCTTCATCCTTCTCTCATCTAGCAATGTGAGCTATGCTAAATGGCTCTCTACCCACTGATACTCAGGAATTTTTTACTCTAAGAGAACCCTCAATGATCGAATCTCAACTTCCACTGGAATACAGCTTCACATCCATACACTAAGGAATACGTAGTGACTCCCATCGATGTCCTAGCAGTAGTCCTGTATCCCCACAGTACAAATTGCAAATAGTCCGCCCAATCCTTATAATTCTCCAGCATCTTAGCAAGGATCCTTTTTACATTCTTGTTTGCAGCTTCCACTGCACCATTTGCTTGTGGTCTGTATGGAGATGATCTATGATGCTCAATCTTGTACTCCTACAACAAAGCGGCGGTTTTTGCTCGGAATTGAACACTGTTGTCAGTGACGACATGACGAGGCAATCCATATCGACAAATTATGTTCTTCTTAATAAACCTTGCCATTTGCTTTGACCTGACAGTAGTATACGACTCTGCTTCAACCCATTTGGAGAAATAATCAATAGCCACTATGATGTATCGATGACCGTTCGACGGTTTTGGTCTCACTTCCCCTATGATGTCAATTCCCCAAACCGTAAAATGCCACGGAGAAGTCATTCCTTATAGTTTCATAGATGGCAAACGACTGACATCGCCATAAGCTTGACAGTTATGACATTTCTTTACAAACTTGACACAATCTGTCTCCATGGTCAGCCAGAAGTATCCTTGTCGAGCTATCTTCTTTGCTAAGACTGTCCCATTCATATATGGCCCACATACTCCTTCGTGCACTACCCCCATAAGTTTCTGAGCTTTAGCCTTATTGACACATCTCAAGTGGACACCTATTGGCATCCTTTTGTACAATATCCCATTATAGCTGATGAATTGCCGTGACAACATTCTCAATGACATTCTCTCTTTCTTTTTTGCAACCTCAGGAAACTGTCCTATTTCTAAATATCACTGCAGATTATAGAACCATGGCCTTTCAACAGCATCCAGCAATATTACTCTTATCTCTTCATAGTAGAGATATCGGGATTTTACTAGAACTAGAGGCTTAGCTTTTGTCTGTTCTCTACTTTCCCATATGGAAGCCAAAGTAGCCAGGGCATCTACTATTTTGTTCTTTTTCTCTTGGGAGATGAACAAATTTGCACTGAGTAAAGGATAGTGAGATAGTAGCCAAGTAATCCTAATACAGACGCAGTCGGTCTTCTTTTACTTCCCACTCTTTAGAAGCTTGCTTCACAACCAGCATGGAATCTCTGTATATAACAACGTCTTCTACCCCCACACTACGTAATGCTTCCAAACCAAAAAAGCAAGCCTCGTATTCTGCTTGATTATTCGTTACATCAAATTCAAGCCTCTTTGCCATTGGGATCATTTCTCCTTCTAGCATGACTAGGATTACACCAATACCCACTCTCCGATTATTGACTGCTCCATCGAAGTACATTTTCCATCCTTGAACTTCTATTGCTCTTAAGTGTTCATTAGGAAACTCTAATTCCCACTCTTGTTCATCGGTTATCGAGTTCTGGGCTAGAAAATCTACTACTGCTCTTCCCTTCACCACCTTTTTTGCTACATAGTCTATATCAAACTCGGTGAGCAGAACTAACCACCTGGATAGCTTTCCTGTAAGTGAAGGTGTCTGTTAAAGATATCTTAGAGGGTCATGTTTAGAAACTGCCTGTATTCTATAAGATTGAAAGTAGTGGCGAAGCTTCTTCATTACCTAAATCACAGCTAGACTCGTTTTCTCTACCAGACTGTGGTTGGCTCGTACTGCAGTAGCTTTTTACTCAAGTAATTCACCTCATTTTCAACCTTCCTTTCATTTTCCTATGCTAACATTGCCTCTATTGCATCCTTCTCAATTGCCAGATAAAGAATCAAAGGCTTACCTTGTCTCGGCGACTGCAAAATCAAAGGGTTCATCAGATAATTCTTAATAGCTTCGAAGCTTGTTGACAGTTGTCATCCCAAACTACTGGTTGATTCTTCCTCAGAAGTTAAAGATCGGCTCACAAATGGCAGTCAGCTTGGCTATGAACCAACTGATGTACTGTAGTCACCCGATGAATCCTCTGACTTCCTTTTCCATCTTAGGCGCAGGCATTTCATGTATCGCTTTAACTTTATCTGGATTAACTTCTATTCCTTTTTGACTGACGATGTGGCCCAGCAGCTTCCCATATGTTACCCCGAAAATACACTTATTTTGGTTTAATCTGAGATTGTACTTCTCAACTTTTGCTAGGAACTTATCCAGAGCCTCAAAATGACCTTCTCTGGTTACAGACTTTACCATCATGTCATCAACATACACTTCTATCTCCTTGTGGATCATGTCGTGCAACAAAGTAGTGGCCATTCTCTGATAGGTAGCCCCTGCATTCTTTAATCCAAACGGCATAACTGTGTAACAGTAGATGCCCCACGCAGTGGTGAATGATGTTTTTAGCTTATCGATCACTACCATTATGATTTGGTTGTATCCTGAAAAACCATCCATAAAGGAGTACATTGCGCTGGAAGCCTTACTATCAACAAGAGTGTCGATATGTGGCAGTGGAAAGTCATCTTTCGGACAGGCTTTGTTCAAGTCTCTATAGTCCATGCACATTCTGACCCTTCCGTCTTTTTTGGGAACTGAAACTATATTTGCTAACCAGTGGGTGTCCTCTACTACTCCCAGAAACTTCGCCTTTGACCAAGAGAGCCCATTCAAGTCTTAACCTTCTTTCTTCTACTTTATCGGTGGTATATGAGGATACGTAGGGATTCTGTGTTCCGTGATCTCCCTATCGATACCTGGCATGTCCTCGTAATCCCAAGCAAATACCCCCTATCTTCTTCTTAGCGTTTCTTTCATTTTTGCCTTCTCATCATGAGTTAAATCAGAAGCAAGCAATATATTTTTAGGGTTATCATTTGTGCTTAAATTAAATGATTCAGTTTGCATGGAATTAATGTCAAACATATGCATGAGATGATCATCACAAACAGAATAGCCATTAGGAAACACATCACACAAATAAGCAAAGTCAAACTTCATTGCATCCATTTTAGAAAAGAACAAGTCATCAGTTTCAAACAAAGTAGCAAGAGAAACATCGAAATCATCATAAAAAATATCCACGATGGAATCTAGGACATAGGACTAGAGGTCTGGCTTCTCGTTCAAATCATCGATGTCTTTCACTTTTGGAGTGGCAACGTCCTCCTCAGGCTCTTTCTCGGTCGTACTATTAGTTCTTCCACAAGGCCATCTGTAGTGTCAACCTTCTTTACCCCATTCACATACTCGGCGAAGATCTCAAACCCCGGAATCACCTCTCCAGCCATCAGAATAGGTTCAGGAGTTCCATTATAAGGATAACCAATACCCTCCTTCACAAAAGTCTCTTGCAGGGCCTTTCTTTCATACTTAACTTCCTCTTTCTCGAGTTCCACCCAAATATCAAGTTCCTCCTCAGGACTATCACCTCCATCATATCCTATTCCATGCTATAGAATCAGTGTTTCAAGCTCCATATGTCTAGGTGTACCTTGCTGATTCCTTCCTAATCCTATACCAGGAAAGAAGTCCATGTTTCACATTATGCCAATGACTTTCTCACTTATCTCAGCTTCATTATAAATCATGCACACTCCTAAACTGGGGCTTATGGGAATTTCCTTAGGAGCTAGCTTCAGAGCTGCTACAGCTGCTTCAGTTTTCGCTGAGATAGTGACGACCTTATCCTCATGTGGAAATTTTATCTTCTAGTGAACAATTGATGGCACACCACTTAGAGGATGAAACCAGGGCCTTCCTAGCAGAATAGCGAAGGTCACGGGGATGTCGATCACGTGCAAATAAACCCAAGCCTCAATGGGTCCTGTCTTAACCAGAGCTCTGAATGTCCCCTTCATATTCCTTCTTGTATCATCATAAGCCTTTATAACTACTTCAGAAGGCTTCAGGTCGGCTATAGTCAACCCCAACTTCGGTAGAATCTTCAGTGGACACACATTAACATCGGAACCATTATCCACCATCACACAATAGGTTATCTTCCCCTTCACTTCAGCTTTAATAAATAAATCCTTATGGTGGTCCCTTCCTTCTAAAGGTAGATCGTCATCAGAAAACATAATCCTTCGGGAGTTTCTGTTAATGAGCCAACCATCTGTTCAGGTGTGCATCCCATAGAGATCTTCCTTTGATCCAAAGCCATAACTAATGCTTCCCTGTGGTCCCTGGAATACATAAGTAGCTCCCAGACATAGCAATTATTTCTTCTTTCTTTGCCTTTCCTCCTGAACTCTCTACCTCTTCTTGTTCTGGTTTAACAGGTTCACTTTCTTCCTTTTTCTCTTCAACTTTCCCAACCGGCTGACTCACCTTACTCTCCTTGTATTCCCACAGATTAATCTGCCATTCATTCTCATCATCAGAGCTCCAAATGTCTAAAACACATACTGGAATCTTTAAAGGTTGTTCTTTCTGGTTGAGATCTTCTGGTTCGGGTTTTAGTGTTTTAGGAGTGGTGTCAATAAAGGAATCGAAGATTTATTCCTCTGTCAATCCGGTGCCGATCATGAGGACTGGTGCATCAGGTGGTGGAACTTTTCGGTAGTTGGGTAAATGATTATTTTGTGTGTTTAGCTTTCGGCTTTCAGGGTCGGTGATCTTACCTGCATCAATCAGGTCTTGAATTTCATGCCTTAATCAGGCACAATTATCAGTTTCATGCCTGATGGTTTAATGGAATTTGCAAAAGAGTTTTGGGTTGGCATTTGGTGCGAGTTATTGTGAGGGTAAGGGTCACAGTAGGTTCTTCTCAATCAGTTTTTCGAGAACCTTAGAAAGAGGTCGCCCCAAATTTAAGAACCTTCAGGGCTGCCTGATAGCGTTGATTTGCACACTACTGCTTGGTTGTTGTCTGATAGCATCGATCTGTACATTACTGCTTGAATCAGCTCCTTCTTTGTTCCCAGATCTTCCTCTGAAGAATCTCTTCTCTTGGGTCAAGTTTGACTCTTTCTGGACCCCAAACCTGTACAGTTCTTTGAAGTTAAGAATCCCGAGGTCTTTTAGCTTTCTAGACAGCGCAGGAACACAATCCTCTATGGCCAACATCAATTGATCCGACTCGGCGGTCCTATGTCTCATCTAGGCCAACTTTCCTCTCCATAGTGTGAGATAGTCAGCAAATGACTCACTGAATTTTTGCTTAGTATTCTGCAGATCTCTCAATGACACTTCCAACTAGACATTGAGGCCATACTGCTTCACAAATGCAACACATAATTCTTTCCAGTCGGATTGGATATGTGGTTCCAATGCATAATACCAATGGATTGGTGCGCCTTCTAGTGACATAGGGAACTATTTGACTATTTGAGCTTTAGTCAATCTAGTGGCTTTCATGTACGTCGTATATTGCTTGAGATGCAAATACGGGTCCTCTGTCCCAAAGTATTTCTTCATGTCAAGGAATTTGAATTTCTGAGGTAAAGGATCATCATCCTTGTCTAGGTTCAAATCAGAGTAGTCCATTGATGCATCCATGCCCTTTTCCCTCATCATCATTTGCATTTGGGTCATGGCCTTAGTCATACTCTTAGTCCAATAAGATTGTTCTACATTCTTTGTCTGACTTACATTCTTCCGACCTACTGGATCAGCTAGTATAGTCGCATCATCTTCTTCCCTCTCCCTTATCGGAATCTCAGTATCCAGATCAATCAGGGCAGATGGTTGCACCGGTTGTTGCTCTCGGATCAACTTAGTTATTTCCCCCATCATCTCCTTCATCATAGACCGGGTCTCAGCAATCACCTCATCTTTCAACTGTGTCTTAAAAACTTCAGGATCAAAACCTCCCGCCATTACCGTTTCTATACTTCTAACTAGTGGACCGGAATCAGAGCGAGCCCACCCAGACGAGCTTGAAGGATCTATAACTGAAAAACCACATGTTAGAATTATGCATGATGTGTATGCATGATATGCAAGTCCAGTTTATTACTCAAAACACAAAAGGAAACAAATACGTCTAATTTACATATAGCAAAGAACAAAGCACAAAACTTCAAAAATGAATGATCTTCACCCTTATTCCTCCCACACACGTATTCACTGGCGAGTTTCTTATCCTAGGATTATTAGTCTATGTTTTAATTATCAATAGGGGATAACAAAACCGACGTATGCATGAAACTCTCAAAATGGTTCAAACAAGTCATGGATTCTCTAAATAAGCCTCAAGTCCATCCTGAATGGGCCAAGAGTGACATCAAGGCCTGCTGTGTTAAGATCCATTTATAATGGGCTGAAAAAATGGGCATGAGAGGCCCATTTTGGCAATATCCACTAAAAATGGGCTAAAAGTAGGCATGAAAGGCCCATCTTGACAAGGTTCGTTCATAAATGGGCTTAAGTTTTATTTAAGAATTTATCAAAGGGCATAAAACACATGCATTAGGAAAAATTCCTAAGGATAATTGCTAAGTCACTACATGAGCTTGAGTCTCGGGTAGTAGGCTTCGGCTCCCACAACTATATACATCCATATATGTCTCCCCACTCAAGGGTCCAAGCAATGCAGATTGTACGTGTCATGAGTGGTAATAGGTGATATTCCACCACCAGGTTTGAGTGAAACACAGGTAACAAAGTATGGACTATTACCGGTTTAATTAGGGACTGAAGTGCTCATTGTGTGCAAAAAGTGTAGTGAATGCAACAGGAATGCAAAAGAAATCAAGAATCAAAGATGATAAATCATAAACATTTGGAATCAGTTTCTCTATCCCCAGTGGAGTCGCCACTGTAGGCGGCGGAGTTTAGCGCACGCCCAAGTGTTGGTAACCACGACACTGTGTGGGCTCAAGGCCCACTAAGAAATACGAGTTAGGTCTAGGGCCTAATCGAAGATGGAGTAGCCACCCGGGTAAAAACCGAGATACACTTGTACGGCAACTGGATTCCACGGAGGTTCCCAGAAGCCGTTATCAGAGAACGGGTTCGGAAACTGGGTATGGATGTTTGAATATGCACCCGACCTTGCGATCGACCTCCGTTTATGTCTCGTGATTTATTACCCTTAATGATTCAGTTATTTCTTTATTAACATGCAAATTGAAAATGCCTTCAATCAATTGTCAAGTTTTACACTTAAGTTCAAGTTTGCACATTAGACCCATTTCATGCAATTAACCCCAACATTCAACAAGAATAATAATTTACAACC
>CATIWK010594571.1:0-11611 GCA_949634005.1 Mallotus japonicus
AATTAGTTCCCCATTTTCTACTTCCCAATATGGCAATTTTTATTCTTAATTATGTAATTCTAACTTGTGCAAGTAAGGATCTACTTCACATCTCCATCAGTCAGATTGAATTTTTATCAGATTAACCAAAAAGTTCTACTAAAAAAATTAATTAAAATTAAACCAACAAAAATCATGTGGTAAAGAATTATTTTTCTTTAAATCACGTATGAAGTTCGAGTGGTGATATGGTTTTGTCCTAATCAAATTGAATTAGTGAAAATCGAATGAATTTAAATATTTTAAAATATTAAATTAGTTGTTGGTATTATCTAAGTTTAACTGAATTAGTTATAGTTCACTAGACTCTGAATAATAATGGTTTAAATTAAAAAAAAAAGTTAACTGAAATTAATATTAACATAGTCTAATAGTAATTTTTTTAATAATATTTTAAGATGTATGGTTTGAATTTTAAAGTTACTAATTCGTAAAATTAACTATACATAATTTTACAAATCAATAAAAAAAAAAAAGGCTAAAGGTGCAAATTGGACCCTCATATTTTACCCTAATTTCATATTTTTTAGTCAAATTGGAACTTCTCCTTTATAAAATTACACCATATTGAACCTTTAATGAGTAGAATAAAAAATGTTTGACATCTCTATCAATTAAAAAAAATTAATCAACTTAATAATGAAGCAATTTATAGGATATAATATATATTTGTAATGCGAAGTTGGTAACTTAGTTAGGTAGGAGGATTACATTTGATGATTATTCTAAAATTATTTGTCCCCTTCATAGAGTAATATTTTAAAACAGCTAGGTACAAGAAAGTTGCAATTTTTAGTTTCCAATAATCAATATTTGCAGTGATCAATGTAAAATGAAGCAGCAGAAACTACTACCTGCATGTGTGTATTATATATATAATATATATTCTTGCACAATATCACTTATCAATAATTATTTGTTATTAGTGTTAGTTGGAGAGAGATATCTATATTACTTATCAAGCGAGTTCTATTTGGATGTAAAACACCATGTAAGTGGGTTTCATCCGACGTTCTTGTAGTGATAATTCAAGTATTAATTTAGTGACACCACGTAAATTCCATACCAAAACCTTAAAGTTCTAGGAGCCTCTATCTAGAGCAATTGGTTCTTCAACAAATATTGCAATGCTTTAAAGGGAATCTTTCAGCAAATTTGGGGAGCCAGTATCAAAATCCTTAGATGTTGATGGACAGATATTTAGATGGATCGATGGATAGCACCTAACATTACCAAACTAATTAGCGTTGACAATCAATATATGACAATGAGAGACTATGTATGTATGACCAGCTAGCAGATATATATATATACTCAATAGAAGAAGAAGAAAGTCTCCCACAAGTAGCTCAAGTAGCAAAAAATGTGGACATCCAGTTTGAGGAGACTAGAGATCGAATGCCCCACTTTCCTATCTCTTTCCCTTGTGGTGTTGGGATTTAACCACTTGATTTATAACAAAAAAAAAAAAAAAAAAAAAAAAAAAAAAAAAAGAAGAAGAAAGAAAATGGTGAAGAATAATGAAAGATCGTCCCATAGGCCACATTACACAAAAGCATTAAGCATGGATCCACCAATAACATAGATGGATATCCAACTCTTTTGGAAAATGGAATACACGACAAGCAGGAACTGCCTGCCTCTGCCTCTACCTCCACCAGGCTTTTCATAGCCAAGTCACTACAACCATTGGTTTCATACTTACCATTCTACCTCTCATATAAACAATCAATATGCACGCATTTGTGTAAATTCCATGCATTTTAATTATGATATATAAATAACAATTCATTCATTACTTTAATTATAAGTCTCTCATCCACTTTATATCATATATCAACAATTGGGAGATTTTTTGTCAACAGTGTAGGCAATGTACTCATCCTCAACTCTTTTTTTTTTTTTTTTTAATTTGGTGAAATTTCATTGAATTAAATAAAAGAGTTAACAAATTTCAGTATAGAGACAAATTAACTGAAATTAACTCCTACCCAAACAAAATAATATTTCTCTCAAAATAGTATCGACTAAAAAATTTTAAAAATAATCTAAAATATTCTCCCGAGAGAACAAAAAAAAAATTCGTTTTGGTCTTAAAATATTGCACAGATATGACAAAAAAAAATAAATTGAAATAAAATCCACATGGTTAAAAATACCACATAGCACCTTCGATTTATCAATCATCTACAAGTTTAGTTAATAATTTAAAGAATTGCTTCGAAATAAGTCAACCCTTCCCATACTAGCTATACCACCATCATTTATATTAGGGGAAACTACAATTTTCTACCCTGTGGTTTGAGGTTTTTACACAGATGAGCTTGCAGTATTTTTTGTGACAGTTCACTACCCTGAGTATTTCTCCGTTAACAAAAAACAGAAAAAGCCAATGACGCCATTACTTCTGCTGACTGGGTGTCCTGACGTGGAGTCCACCTAATGGCCTAAAAAAAAAAAATTCCTAAAATTTTTGCCACATATTCAAATTGGGATTATTATATAACAAAATCCCTAGAACCCCTAATTTCAAACTTTTCTACCAAACTCTTTCTAAACCCTAATTTCATCTCTTCTTTTCTCTAATCCACATTGAATATCGATGAACATCACAATAGTTATCTTGCTACTCTGAGAAAGCTAATCTCATACCCTAAAACGAATAATACCAATTGAAGAAGAAAAAAGATTTGTTGAAAAGAATTTGAAGATTCAATAATAGAAACTTGCCAAATAAAGCCAAGGAGGGCGGGAGTTTTTGCTTGACTTACAAGGTATGTAAATTTACACTTGAAGTTGTCCTTTTTTCATATTTTGGTTGGGTTAAAAGGTATGGGTTATCGGGTTGCTGTAATGGGTACTGCGAAAATTCTGTTGGAAACTCTATATCAATTCCAAAATTATTGGGATTTGATTATAGTCAACTTTCCTTGTTTGTATTTGCTTCCTATTTCTATTCCTGTAATTATATATCTAGTTTAGGTAGTTTCTTTGCTATATATTGTACAGCCTATTGTCAAAATAATTTGAATATGAGGAAATCTTTTTCTTAAACCTCTGATTTCATGGTATCAGAGCATGGTTTCCTGCCAGCCTAATTATTTTTTGGCCATTTCAATATATAGCACTTAACATCATCAGCACAATGACTGGTACATCATCAACAGCAGAGTCCCCTGCTGTTTCTAATCCTTCTCCAAATTCTTTTTCTTCTGCTTCACTAAACACCCATACTTTTCAAATAACCCAACATAAATTGAATGGGACTAATTTTCGTGAGTGGTCTCAGTCTGTCCTACTTGTAATCAAGGCTAAAGGAAAGATGGGTTACCTAACTGGTGACAAATCCATGCCTTCACCCACTGCTGAAAATTTTGGGATCTGGGAGGCTGAAAACTCAATTGTCATGGCCTGGCTAATAAATTCTATGGAGCCTAAAATTGGTCGGACCTACCCGTTCTACAAAATGGCTAAGGAAATCTGGTAGGCTGTCCAGGAAATGTATTCAGATCTTGAAAACACTGCTCAGTGTTTCTAGATCAGATCAGCAATATGCAATACTCGACAAAGGACTATGTCGGTCATTGATTATTATAATGTGCTATCTGAGTTATGGCAAGAGATGGACCTGTTCTATGAAACAAGTTGGAATTACATTGAAGATGGCGTAAAGTACAACAAGATGCTTGAGGAAGAACGAGTATTTGATTTTCTTCAAGGTCTCAACAAGGATCTTGATGAAGTTCGTGGTCGTCTCCTTGGCACAAAACCTCTTCCTACTATCCGAGAAGTATTTGCAAAAGTTAGATGTGAAGAAAGTCGGAAGAGAGTAATGCTTCATAATACTTCTAGTCCTATTGTAGAAGTAACACAATAAAGTTCTGCATTGGCTGCCAACCAAAGTGAATCTTCTTACACTCAGAGTCAACGTTCTAAGGATAAGCAGTTATGGTGTGATCATTGCAATAAACCTTACCACATCAAGGAAACCTGTTGGGAAATTCATGGTAAACCTACAAATTGGAAGCCTTGAAATCAGCGCAAGTTGAACCAGTCTGCCTATGTAGCTGAATGTGTTGCTGCCTCTATAAAATCAGACCAACCTCCTTTTACAGCTAAACAAATGGAGCTATTGCGAAACCTCCTAAGTCAGTCCAAATCCACTAAGGGGTCAGACTTTGTCCCACAATCATCCACTACCTCCATTGCCCAACGAGGTAACACAAAATCATCTTTTTTTTATCACAGAAGTTTATAGGTGAAGGCTAGATTGTAGATTCTAGTGCCTCAGATCATATGACTGGTTCTGCTACTATTTTTTATACTTATGGAAAATGTGATGATAACATAGGAGTTACAGTTGCTGATGGAACTCACTCTACCGTTGCCGGCTAAGGGGACATTGACCTTTTTAGCCTAAAATTACAATATGCTCTTCATGTTCCATTTCTTCAGTGCAATCTTCTTTCAGTTAGCAAAATAACTAAAGATTTCAACTATGCAGTAACATTTTTTCCTTCTCATTATGTATTTCAGGATTTGTCTTCAGGGAGGATGATTGGCAATGCTGAGGAATGAAATGGCCTTTACTATTTATCTAGTGTGTGTTCTCCTCCAAGATTAAATAATGTTTCATTGTCTGTCACTTTAAATTAAGATGTTATGCTTTGGCACAAACGCCTTGGGCATCCTAGTTTTACCTATTTAAAACATTTGTATCCTGGCTTATTTAATAATAAAAAGCTTTCTTTGTTTAAATGTGAGCATTGCATTTATGCAAAACAACCAAGACAACAACATCCCATTCAACCTTACAAATCCTCATAACCATTTCACCTTGTTCATAGTGACATTTGGGGACCAGCCCGCTTTTCAAATGTAACAGCTACCCGATGGTTCATCACCTTTATTAATGATCATACCCGTACTTATTGGGTTTACCTCATGAAAGACAAATCTAAAGCTGGTTCAATATTTAGAAAATTTCACAAACTAGTCACCAACATTTTCTAATCTTCTATTCACATTCTCCGTACTAATAATGGAAGAGAGTATTTTGCATATGAGATTAATAATTACCTGGTTGAACATGGTATTTTTCATCAAAGTTCATGTGCTTATACTCCTCAACATAACGAGATTACTGAACGGAAAAACCATCATCTTCTTAAAGTTGCAAGATCCATTGTGTTTACAACTCATGTCCCAAACTCCTTTTGGGTAGAAGCTGTGTTGACTGCAACCTATCTCATTAACCTTACCCCTTCAAAAACACTCAAATTCCAAACTCCATTAAGTTGCTTACGCAAGTACTTTCCATAAGTTCGAATGCTCAACTCCCTTCCACCTCGAGTATTTGGCTGCATTGTATTTGTGCAAAACAAAAATCTTAACTGAGGAAAACTTGAACCTAGAGCCATCAAATGTATTTTTCTTAGCTACTCTCCAACCCAAAAGGTTACAAGTGCTATTGCCCAACTTCAAAATGATTTTATATATCTTGTGACGTAACCTTCCTTGAAAATGAACCATTATATTCCAATGCTTCTCTTCAAAGGGAAAAATCTAATGCAGATAATCATCGGGATCCTTCTATTTCACTCCCTATTTCCCTTCCTCCCTATTTCCCTTCCTACCTATCAATCCCAAAACCTTATTGAGCTTACCCAAATGTCAAGTCAAGGGGGAGAACTTGGTCCAACATTGAACCAAAACCAGAACCAGATTTTAGTATACTCATAAAGGCCATGAGTTCCTCTTCAAGCCCAGCCATCTGAACCAGAGTCAAATCCATCTTTGGAAATCACACAAAAAAATGCTACCATGATTGATGATCTTGATGTTCCAATTGCCAAAAGGAAGGGGGGTAAGATCTTGCACTAAACATCTTATTTCTAATTACCTAACCTACTCCAAGTTATCTAAAAATTACAGGGCATTTAGCTCAGTGATTGATGGAGTCGAGATACCAAAAGATATTCATAGTACTATGAGAATATACTGTACTCAGACATACAGTACTGATTTTGAAGATACAATGTACTCGGTCGTACAGTGCTGATTTTGAGAATACACTGTACTCAGACGTACAATGTTGATTTTGAGATATTGTATTCATTCATACAATATTGATTTTTAAGACTACACTGTACTCGGACCTACAGTGCTGATTTTGAGAATATACTGTACTCGGACATACAATGCTGATTTTGAGGATATATTGTACCCGGACGTACAGTGTCGATTTTGAGATGTTGTACTCAGTCGTATAGTATTGATTTTGAGGATACAATGTACTCGAATGTACAGTGCTGATTTTGAGAATATACTGTACTCGGACGTACAATGATGATTTTTGAAGATACATTGTACTCGGACGTACAGTGCTGATTTTGAAGATATACTGTACTCGGACGTACAGTGCTGATTTTTGAAGATACACTGTACTCGGACGTACAATGCTGATTTTGAGGATATACATACTATACTCGGATGTACAATGCTGATTTTGAAAATATACTGTACTTAGACGTACAATGTTGATTTTGAAGATGTATTGTACTTGGACGTACAATGTTGATTTTGAGATGCTGTACTCGGTCGTACAATATTGATTTTAAGACTACACTGTACTCGGACGTACAGTGTTAATTTTTGAAGATACGCTGTACTCGGTCGTACAATATTTTATAGTTTTCTAATTTTAATTAGGAATTAATTTCCTAACTAAATTGCAATTTAGGACTAAATTGCAAGAAAATATGTAGGACTTAAATGCAAACAAACCTGAAGGACTAAAGTGGATATTTGCCACTTTAATAAAACCCTTCCTTTTTCTTCCTTTTTCCGATCCGTCTCTTTTATTCTTCCTATTTCTTCTTTTCTTTCTTTCATTTTCACTTGGATTTCCAATCTTCTTTTTCCAATTCTTTCTTTTTTTGATGTTTGATTTTCAATCCGTCTGATCCCATGGCCCACCTGCAACATAGACTACGTGGAAGCAACTCCAGGCAATCAGATCCAATCTTTACATTTTCCTCAAAGCAATCTTGGGCTTAATCAAGGAGAAGTGATAACTCCATTGACCCATTTGCACCTCCACATGAGCTCTCAAGCTGGTGATGAGGTAAGTTTTCTTCCTCTGCTTTCCATTCTGCAAAAATTATTTCTATGATTAGGAACTGTAAATGTGTAGATTAACATGTTCATGCATGCACTTAGAGAATATTTATTGTATCAAATGAATAGAACTGCATGAAATGGTTAACTTAAATGCAAAATTTTACAAAACTGAAGCGTGCATGTCAAAATTTTGATCGGATCTTTGGATTTCCGGTCGGCAATCTGTATTTCAGTTCGGAAGTCTTGATTTTTGATCGAAAATCTAGAAATATGATCGGAATTCTGGATTTTCGATCGGAAATCTAGTTTTCCGATTTTTATTTTTTTTAATTAAAAAATGATAAAATGTAAATAAAAATTAAAAGAAAAGAGAGAATAATCCTGTCAATTTCTAAACTCCATTTAAAAACCACTGAAGTTCTCTGGTTGCTTTCATTTGGCTTGAGAACTATTTCATGATTTATCTGGAGAGGTCGTACAACACATATGGGCATCTGGATTCAGACGCTTCATTGCTGCTTTATCGACTGTTCGGGGTAGATCAGACCATTATTCTCTTTTTGCTTTGATTGAGAGATGGATGGACACCACTCACACCTTTCACACACGAGTGGGTGAGCTGACTATTTCTCCTAAGAGCTTCTCTGTCATCACTAGGATTGCCTTTGGAGGTACCCTAATTTTTTTTGATATCAGCTATTGTAATCTTCCAGAAGATGCCAGGAGTCGTTATGTTCGTGATCTACTCGGGTTTACTCCGACATGGAAAAATCGGAAGAACGTGCTCCTTTCTTCTCTCGTTTAAGGTTTCAAGAGGTTGCCTGCCACTACACCTCGTCATATCCTTCAAAAGGTGAGATGTTTCTTGTTGATATTGCTCGGTACTACCCTCTTTTGTGAGACTGGTCATGAGGTTAGCATTGCTCTTCTTGGTCCACTTCAAGACCTTGCTAGAGTCCCTACCTTCGATTGGGGATCCGTAGCCCTCACTTATCTCTACTATAGACTGGACACTGTCTATAGAGGTGCTGTGACGATGTGTGGCTTTTGGCATGTTCTGCATGTATGTCTTCTGACCTTTTGACTTTTCTTATTTTTCATACCCTTTTCTCTTATCTCAACTAGTCCTTCTTTTTCAGATGTAGGGCATTGAGATTGGACTGATACGAGGCTTCAGTGCTGTTAGCTTTGATAGGAGTCTTCCTCTGATGCAGAGATAGGGTTCTTCTCGTCTATCTAGCATTAGGCATGATTTGCAGACTTACCGGGAGCAGCTGAACTCCTTGACGTGGGACCTGGTAAAAATAAATTCATTTTTTTTAGTATTTCATCAATTGTAAAAACTAAATTTAATTTAACTAAATGAATTTGCAGGTCAAATCAGATTGGCTGGCTGGCGCTGAAGACATTCAACGATATGATTTCATGGCTGCTGCTGTGAGGCTCGAGACTATGAGGATTTTGCTTCCTGGTTATGGTTGCATGATATGGTATCTCGGTGAGCGTGTGTATCATTGGCACTTGGGACCTACTAAGAGGCGTGTTCCTTCTCCTATCCCTTCTTTGATGCTGTGGAGTTGTAGTATGACCGGTCCTGAGCTTAGAGCAACTCTTAAGGGATATGGTGCTTTAACTCTACTTGAGCGTTCACGTCATTACCAGCAGTACATTCAAGAGAACCTTCTAGAACAGGTTCCTACAGATTCAGCTGAGGTAAATCCTTCAACATCCTATTCTTTTATTTTCTTTGTGCTATCACTGACTATCAATTTTATAGTTCGAGGATGTAGGCTCTCCCATTGTTGATGAAGTTATGGAGGAACAGGCTGATACTGAGAGGACTAAGACTGAGGAGACTGGTCATAGACACAATCTCACACCTAGCCTATTGAGACTGTTCATGGAGAGTCCTCGACAGGTACTACTCTAGGTGATATTTCACTCTTAAATCGATCCATATACTTCTGGGTTCCTATTGTCCAGACTCCTGTTGAGCAGCACATTAGCTTTGACATGACGCAGCCTCCTAGTTTTTCTCCACCAGATGCTTCTCATGTGAGTATAATTCTTTATTTTATCTGCACAAACTAAGCACTTAATGCTAATGTTAGTTATTTACATTACAGATTCCTTGGACACAGGCAGAGTACCTGTATGGACTTGCCTCATCTCAGAGATTGCTTACCATGCAAGTTACAGATAGTTGGAGAGTAAGTAATCATAATAAATATGCATATGTATGCGTGATATGTATGAAATGCATGATTTTAATCATATGAATGCAACAGAGCTATGCTGATGACTTGGAGTGCCAGAACAAATGACTTTGATAATAATTGGAGAGCTTGGGTATTGATCCTTATGGTGTTGAGACTTTGACAGCTAGGCCTTGGGATCAGAGTGACGATCCTGCTAGAGGATGGAGTCCTTAGCCAGACGCTTGTCAGCATGATGACCCGATTAGAGGATGGAGCCCTTGGCCAGGCTCGGGCGCTCAGGATAACTGATCTTTATTTATTTTCTATATTTGCATGACTGTACTCTGACTGCTTTCTGCACTTTGAACTGTTCTGAACTGATTCATCTTTCTTGAATGGATTATGGACCTTCTTTTAAATCAAACTCTAAATAGTAAATAGGATGAATTATTCTCTTCTTCTTCTTCTTTTAATCGGAATTCTACTATTCTGATCGGAAATCTAGATTTCCGATCAGAATTATAGAAATCCGATCGGAATTTTGGATTTTCGATCGGAAATCCAGACTCCAACTTTGGTTTTTTTTTTTTTTGGTTTCCTTTTCCGTTCTGATTACTGATTTGAATTTGATTCAAACACATAGGGCAAAGAAAATCCTAATCCCATCCAGACTCATTTTTTTTTACATATATAAGGTCCCAAGATGAAGACACTTATCATTCCTTCTCAAACCCCACCATGACTCAGGCTTCTTATTAACTACTGACAAATTTTCTTAAAAATATGAACAGAGATGACCGGAACAAACTGAAGCCTTTCCAAGCTAAACCTTTGAAATCCCTTCAACATTTGAGGTTAAACATCAATTTCCTACATGCTGCCGCCACCTTTTGGGATGCTAAGGATCATGTATTCAGGTTCAACAGTCAAGAACTATGCCCATTGATTGAAGAATTTGCTGCTATTCTGGGATGCTCATTAGACTCTGCTACTCCAATTGCTCTTCCCAGTCTCAATACATGCTTTCCAAATAACTTAATCACATTCTTTGATGTGCCCCCAATTGACATCTATTTATATACACATAATCCAGGAACCATTAATTTATCATCCTTGATCACTGTTTGTGAAACTAAGGACAAGAGTAGCTCTGCTTGGATTAGGAATGTCCCCTTTTACCTTTATTCTCAATTTTTGTTAGTTTCTTCTCATGGGAAAGCTGATACAAGAATTATTAGCATCCTGGAACAAGTAGAGGCTGGGGCTAATCCAATGCCTGTCATATTAGCTGAAACCATCATTGGTTTAGACAATTTCAGGACCCATCATTGTCTTTCAGGTAGTTTGCTTCTCCTTCAGGTATGTAACCAAAATCTTTATTTATCTTTATTTATGCCTTAATTTTTGCCTAAGCCACCCTTTCGGGTTTTCAACTTAGCGAGCTTTTTTTTTATTTATTTTATTTTTTTAAGATTTGGTTACAGGAAAAGCTGAGCTTGCTCACTGTTCCTACTGATTCTCTTGTTTATCAACCTCATCAGCCACAGTCCCGTCCTTTAAAGATAAAGGATATGCATACTGCTGATCAATGGATTACCTGGATGAAAAGTATAATAGATGCTGAGATAACGTGGACCTGTCCTTAGTGGAAACTGTATGCAACTATTGAATTATATGATCAGTGTGTTCCCCTTCTTGGATTACGCTTCTCCACTTTTATCACACCTTCACAACTTTGCAGCCAATACGGACGTCGTCAGTTTATTGTGACCATTTTACTGAACTTTGAAGGTTTTCCTCTGAGGCAAGATTTTTTGGATAAAGTGAAGACCTTATGGCCTTGAAGGACTCTAGAGCGGAATTTGAACCCCGATGCTGATGTATCTATAGACAACAACTACAGATCTTGGGTTGTGATGCAGGCTATTGAACCACCAGGATTTGCTAGAAACAAGAGAATTCAATCATTACAGGATGAATCATCAAAGAAGAAATTAAGGCATAATTAAAAATGGTCTCATAGTTCTAGTTTTCAGGCTTTCATGTTTTGTTTTTCCTTTTAGCCGTTATGCATTATAATAAAGACCAAACATGCAATGTTCGAGCAAAAACTCTTTTTCAACTTTATCCATTAATTAGGGCAAAAATGAGAACATTCATTACATCACATAATATAACTCCTGTTATCAGCTAGTCCTTTCGGATTTTCTAACTGAATATTTTTCTCTCACTTTATTTCCCTAATTTTTGCC
>CATIWK010594623.1:0-17054 GCA_949634005.1 Mallotus japonicus
AGGACTTCTCATGTTTGTTTTTGTCCAATAGCTCTTTTAATGTTCATCCTCAATTATTAAAGCTTATCCAGCTTGATTTCAGTTGTATTAACTCTGTTATTTCTGTTTAATCCAACCTATATCGTTCAAAAAAAAAAAAAAACAAAAACGTATCTAGTGAGTGAGGATTTGGCGATGATATGATGTAATGCTAAGAACAAGTATTGTAATATATCCGTACAAGAAACACAATCATAATTCATATTTCAGATACTATATATGGGCTACAAAAAGCCTCAAACATGGGACCTCGATTGAACCACAAAAGGGTCATTGGACAATCCCCTGAAATCCGGAGGCATATGGCCACCTTCAATTCCCCTTGATTTGTTTTCACTCTGATCTTTCCCAGTCCTTCACACTACGACAAAAAAGGAAATTTTTTTTCTTTAAAACCCATGCAAAGGAAGTATGTGTACGATCTTTTCTATTCTAGCTGTTACCAGGGAGAAGTAGAGACCTGTTTGAAACTTTTTAGCACGTACAACTGATTTTTCCAATTCCGAGGCCAAATATACTCCCATTAATAACAATCATACTAAGATTTTTTAGTTTATGGCTGTACACCTATGGTTCCAATTTAAAATATCATTTGAATTATAATATTTTCTTGATGATACTAATGTTACTAAATTCAGCGGATAGGATAAAAGTTTACCATTTAACCTCCCACATTGAGTGGTGATCTCTTTGCTAATGAATCTATGGAAACTAAACACTATGCTGCTGCGTGGAGCTAAGGTGACGGTGTCCATCATTAGTGGACGGCAGCACTCCGGGTTTTCTTGCTGAGCATCCTAATCCGGACTTCTCCAATAAATCTATCATGATTATAATTAACAGACAAACAATTTGGTTACATGTCATATCATTCTAGCAATTTGTATAAATGGTAATTTCCAAAAATGATGTAGGTAAATTTTCCTTGGCTTTAGGACAAAAGATTGCCTAATCATAAACCCACCATAGTCCTCTAAAATCTATAAAGATTAGACCTTTTTTTCTCTTGATATGTGTATACTTTATGTACCTACTCGAACCAACATGCACTTCTTTATAGAGAAAAATATATATTATATATAGTTTATTGGTAATTTTGCTTTTATATGTGTTGCTCTCAGGATGACACGTGCCTGTTTTGGCCATTTGGCAGTCCAATAATTATGCACTACAGTTCTTGTCACGTTGTATATTGCAAAAAGAAAAAAAATAAATAAAAGTTACATCACTCATATATAAATATTAAATTGAGTCAAATGTCTTAGATATGATTATTATTATTATCATTATAATTATAATTATAATAATGGGTCAGTGCAGAACATTATGAGAGAAAAGAATTAGCTTTGGTTCGTTCCCCTCTTCATAAGAAACAATGCTGAAATTGATATTAAACAAAACCTTTTATTGATCTAAAGTACAGTAGACCTTTTAAAAGCAATAATTACTATTTAATTATTATACTCGAATCACCATAGTCTCCACTGCCCACCCCATGTGGTCTTTTGGTAGTTGTGTCCAAATGCTGCAATCAGTTGATAAGAGAAGGTGTAAAGAAAGGTTTTCCATTTTTACAGCAGTCACTTAAGCTAGCTAGGTTGCTTGTTCCTTGTTATTGCTTATAAACATAAGCAGCTGCCATCCAACACATCAACATTTCTGAAAATTCTTATTAGTTAAGGCTATGTCCATTTTCATTTTTTTTAGAATTAAAATAATGTATTTTTACAATTTATAAGCAAATGAAATTTTAAAAAATTACTTTTCTTTAGTTTTCTATTAGTTGTGAAATTTTTTTTAAAATATAAATTTTCTTTTAGTTAGGTATGATAAAAATTTCTACTGTCAACTATAATTATTTAAAACGTGAATAATATTAATAATATACCACTAAAATATAAATATTTTTCCCATTTTAAATTAATAATCTACACACATTAAATAATGAAAGTGAATAGTAAAAATGCACTCATATTGTATTAGGCGAGAATTTTTATATATTAATAAATAAAATAATACATTTAAATTAATACATAATTAAAAAAAAAAACACAACTAGCTGGCTCTGTGGTCTTGGAGTTAATTGGGGCTTAAAGCCCAAGTTCACTTGTTGATCTCCTGGCTTCTGGGCCTAATTTGAAAGGGAACGTAAAGAACGTAGAATTAGAAGCCCATGTTGACAAACCTGGCCCATTATTTACTTGTTTTCTCCGCGCTTGCCTGCTTGGTGATGGCCCATCAATTCTTGGGAATCAAAATAAAAGCCCATTCATATTATTTGAATTTCTTACTTAAATCAATTAAGATATAGTTCTTTTTTCCAAAAAAAAAAAAAAAAATCATTCAAGAATAGTTCAATTATTAATATTTATCCACTTTTTTTTTTCAAATTTATAGTTTTAAAAGGTAGTACTACTTTCTAAAAATACTTTTAAGATAGATGTAATATATTCATACATTTGTTTTTTTTTAAAAAAAAAAAAATCCTAAAAGAATTAAATATTTTAAAATTGAAGATAAGAATTATAACCTAATATAATATCATTAAAATATGTTTTTAATCTATTTTTTCTATAAGTAAACATCTTTTAATCTTTTTTTTTTTTTGAACAACAACATCTTTTAATCTTAATATATCAAATATAAGAAGAAATATTGAAGGGCAAATGAGAGTGGTGGAATAATTCTTATTCCTCAAGACTAGGTGACCCAATATCCTTTCCTTTCCTTGTTTGTAAGACCCATCACACCCACTTTTGCTTGCTCAACTAGTTTGCATTAACTCTTTAATTACCAGTACATAAGAAAACAAAAAACTCTATAATTATATTAATTAACAAGTAAATATTTTGTTTCAAAAAAAAAAAGTCAATATTTCATCTTCTCAAGGAACATTTTATTTGTTCACATAGGAACATAATTAAATTTTTTCAATTTTTTTAGAATATTATTAACACATTACATACTATTATAATCAAAAATAATTTTTAATTAACAAAATATAAAAAGTACAAGTTTGAACTATGGTTCACCTACACTATCTATAAAATTTAAAAATAATTTATATATTTCAGTGGTAGAAAGTTTTATTGTCTTTTTTTTTTTTGTGATGATATTGTTATAGAAAATCTTATTCATAAAAAAATTAATTTATTTAAGTTTGATTAATAATTTAAAGTTAAATTTTAAATAACGGTCAATAATTTAAAAATATAAAAAATTTGTATTACTTTTTTATTGACACATAAGCTGACATTATTTTAAGAAAATTTTATTTATAAGAAGATATATTTTTTGAATTGGGGAATGAGAAGCATATCGAACCATTAATCTATTCATTCTGAAAGGAAACTATATCATTAGACTACTCAATTTTATGCATCCACAAGAAAATATTTAATTTTTTTTTTATCAAATTAGTAATTTAAAATTAACTTTAAAATTAATAACTGATCATTATATATTTATGAAAATATAAAAAAAATCTTTAATTTAGTTATGATAATGGATTTACCATCAGTAAAAAAATATATATTTTTTTTACATAAAAGTAACAACTTATTTTTGGCAAGATAATAATTCCACTTTATGAAAAAAGTATGTGAAAAATAGAACATGGTCATTTCTTTTGGATTAAGAAAACCCAAAAAAAAAAAAAAAAAAAAGGGTTGCAACACCAGCTCTGCTCCCTTTATAGTAGGAGTAACCCCTAACCAAACAAACCTTAATAGATAAAAACAAGAAAATAACACATACACACAAAGAGAAAGAAGAGAAGGGAAGATTGAGAGAGAACTCCTTAATCTTCTCTTAATTACATTTTAACACCATAATTAAACGTAAAAACCTTTGGTTAATTGCTCCCTCAAAACCCTATGATATAAAAGTTGTTCTTTTTACGCTGGTTGAAAGGAAGAGTTTGTGTTTGATCGGGAGTGCAATTTATAAAATATATACATGTATGTATTGTCTTGTATTGTATGATCAGACGAGTAGATGCATGTCGGTGGAATAACGGTGGATCTGAATTGGTTAATTCAATTTATATTCACGTTATTTTTAATAGCTTTAGGATTGCTTCACTTTGTCAAGAATACGGCGTCGAAGTACTTCGAAGTCGACGCCAATTTTGAAGGCGGCGGAGCTAGAATCACTACTGATCGGAATCATTCTGAGGTTTCCGGGATGGGGGTGGAAACGCCGGAGGACCTTTCTTGTGCCAATTGTGGTAATCATGGAAGCAAGAAGTGTTCTCGTTGTAAATCTGTTAGATACTGGTAATTTTTTTCTTTCATTCTACCGTTCATCCTTTGTTTATTGTTCAATTATTATTAGTATTATAATATTCCTGGGGCTTTTATTCTGATTGTATTGTTATAATTCTTCATTACTGTTCATCAGTAGAATTGGGTGATAACGGTAATTAGCGAGGTTTTCTTGATTTGTATTTTCTAAAAAAAATGGAATCTTTTTTTTTTTTTTTAAATATTTTCTTTAGTGCAGTTTGGCATTAAGAGATATGATGTGAAAGTATGTTTACTGCCTCCAGGAGATATGATGTTAAGGTCAAGTTATGAAATTTGTAACAATTCTTTAAAGTTTACTCGTTTTGTTCTCATTATCAGCTCAGCAAAATGCCAAGAAGTACACTGGAAATCAGGGCATAAGTCAAAATGCAAGAATTCCGTTAGGGTCAATTCTGCGGAGAATGCAAAAACAAGTTTTGGATTCAAAGCTTCAGGTGTAGGTGGCAGAACTTCTTCTGGCATTGCGCTGGTTCCTCCTAGTGGAACCACCAAGCTTATAAAGAAGCCAAGAGAGGTATATACTTTCTGGTTCTGGTGTCTTTTATTACTCTGCTTGCATTATTTAACTTATTGCCATCCTACATCCGGAAAGTATTGATTTGTCCTTACATCTTCAGGTTCTGTTTCCGTATGATGAGTTCATTAAACTTTACAACTGGAACAAGGCATCATTCCCTCCTTGTGGGCTCTTGAATTGTGGAAACAGGTCAGATTACCATATAGTACATTATTCACATTTTCCTGCACATAAATAATGCATGGCCAGTCACAGATGTGCACAGTGTAACTAGTCCTTAATCTCAGCATAATTGTCTTTTTCCTGAATTCCGCTCAATATAGGACACATGCTAGTCATGCATTTTAGCTCATTTATTGTTTCTAGAATGTTCAATTATTTGTTCTATGGACAGCTGCTTTGCCAATGTGGTACTGCAATGCCTCACATTCACATGGCCACTTGTTGCCTATTTGTTAGAGAAAGGCCATCAAAGAGAATGTAAGTGCAGTTATGGTCTATTGGTTCCCTTTTGATGGAGGAACTCAGACAGTTCCTTACTCTCTCCAATTATAAATTTGCTTTTCAGGTAGACGCAATGATTGGTGCTTTCTCTGTGAATTTCAAGTGCATGTTGAAAGAGCAAGCAAAAGTTCACATCCCTTTTCACCAATGAGTATTTTGTCTCGCTTGCCTAATATTGGTGGTAATCTTGGCTATGGAAGACAGGAGGATGCTCACGAGTTCATGAGGTTTGTATTACTTGCCTTGGATCCAATTACCTATTTCTTTTGTAAGTTCAACATTAGAAATGGTATTTTTTTTTCCCCTTTCTTTTCTAGGTTTGCCATTGATACAATGCAATCAGTGTGCCTTGATGAATTCGGTGGAGAAAAAGCTGTTGAACCAGCCTCTCAAGAAACAACTCTTATTCAACATGTGTTTGGTGGTCATCTACAATCTCAGGTTGTGGTTTATAATTTTCTTGATTATAGTTTCCATTTAGTCATTTACTAACTTATTTTGTAATTTAACTGATCTAGTATCTAGTTTGACAATTCTTACTTGCTTGACGGTCTTTTTGAATAATTTCTGTAGGTGATATGTACAAAATGTAACAAGATTTCAAATCAGCTTGAGAATATGATGGATTTAACTGTTGAAATTCATGGGGATGCGGCATCCTTGGAGGAATGCCTCGATCAATTCACAATGAAAGAGAAGCTTCATGGGGAAAATATGTACAAATGTGATGGGTATGGCTGTTTGTGTTGCGCTGTTTGTTGTTTTTTATTTGAACTGTTCAATGCTATTTGGATAACAGGTTATAACAGTATATCATTACTTTGCTTGTTGCATGTTGGAACTTGTCCACTGTCTGCATTTTAGTATGGTTGTTACTCGTTGCACTTGTGATATTTTGATCATTTTGTTAATGGGACCTTCTATGCCTTTTGATACTTTATTTCTAACCATAAACTATGTTTACAATGACATTCTATGGGTTTTTTTTGTTTTTTTTTTATGCTTCCATTTAATCTGATGTTAGGTGTAATATATTCTTGTTATCAGGTGCAATGACTATGTTAAGGCATGGAAGCGTCTTACAATTCGACATGCTCCAAATATTCTTACAATTGCCTTAAAAAGATTTCAGGTCTCCGCTGTACACATCTTGCATCGATGTTTCAAGTTTTTTTTTTTTTTTTTTTTTTTAAAACCCTTATTCATCTGAAACTATATATTTTTTTTAAAATGTTAATTTGAAGACATCTTTATGTTAAAATTTATGTGTCATAAACTTTATATGTCTAAACTTTATCTTTACAGAGTGGGAGGTTTGGGAAACTCAACAAAAGAGTAGCTTTTCCTGAGATTCTAAATCTTAGCCCCTATACTAGTGAAGAAGGAGATGGTACAGATGTATACAGGCTTTATGCAGTTGTTGTCCATGTGGATATGCTGAATGCATCATTCTTTGGTCATTACATATGTTATATTAAGGATTTCTGTGGAAACTGGTACAGAGTTGATGATTGTAAGGTAGGAATTCTTTATCCCTTCCTCTACAACTATACGCATGCTCATATGTATTGTTGTTGCACATCTACACACATCTGCCCATTTGAACCTCTTGAGGTATTTTCATATTTTTCAAAATTGTGATACGAATTTTGCTTACTTTTTTCTGCCAGCATTGTAAAATGATTTCTGTTTTTAGAAAAAATTCATGATTGCTGACACTTGATGTGTGTCTTCATCTATAAATAGTTATGTGGTATCATCATCAAATAATTTGATTTGACTATAAGTGTTTATTTGACTATTGATTTCTGTTGAAGTTTAGTTTGTATCATCTTGTTGTTGGAGAAGATGAAACATGGTTCCCATGATAGAAGGGGGACAGGAGGTATTGGGTTTTAGCTTAAGTGGTAAAGAAGTGGGGCAAGTTGTTGGGTAATAAGTGAAAAGTTCTTCTGGGCAGGAAGCAAGGGCAAGTTTAATGTTTGGTTGCGTAGTATGCTGAATATGACTACTGACTCAGCCCTTGCACATTCAGCGTGAACATGCATAAAGTGTTGTGTGTAATTTACCAGAATTTTTAGTTTCTTCTGATCAATGGTATGACTTTTCTCAGGTTAGAAGTGTTGAGTTGGAAGAAGTACTTTCTCAAGGAGCTTATATGCTTTTATATAGCAGGTATGCAGCTTATATCCAATGCTGGCATTTTCTGGTTATCACCAAATCTCCATCTCATATGCAATAAATTCATAAGTTTTTGTATCACAATCTAGTAGCTTGGTATAAGTGCAGTTGGTCAGTTACATAATAAAATCCCACAAGTTGTAATTATGAAAAAAAAAAATGTAGCCAATAAAAACATTGGCATTGAAGATTGATATATGCTTTGGCTCTGAAGATGTAAGAGCCTATAGTCAGTGCCACTGACTCAGTGGGCTCAAGAAAAGTGGGTTGACTGAGATGCAGGTACTGTGAAACACCAGTTTCCTTCTGTCCACCGCCTGTGAACTCCTATCAGTATTTTCATGTGCGTGGACTGATTTAGGTTTTGTTTTGTTACTGTGTTATCCGGTGAAAAACAGCTGCATCCAAATGCATGAAAGTGTTTGTTGAAATCTCTTCTGATGGTACTCTTATGATTTTATCTACTTGTTGGACTGTAGAGTTTCTGCTAGACCATCATGTCTTAGAACCATGGAACCTTCAAAGGAGCAGCAGTCAACAGAAAAAGTGGAATTAGGCTCCTGCACAAACGGAGAACCTGAATGGGCAAACAAAAGAGCTGAACGCCTTTCGAGTCTGGAGTTGATGAATGGCACAACCACTACTGGGTCCCTGACTTCTGAAAGGAATATAGAACTTGTACATGAATGTGATGTTGCATCAAGTTCAGCAGTTTCAGTGGATGGTTCCTCCTGTGAAATGGAGTCATCTTCTGGAATTGACGCTCAGGGTATTGATGATTTTCCTACTTTTGGAGTACTGGAGGTTTCCAACTGTGACAAAGACACATCAGCTACATTTAGTTCTGAAGCTGTAGGCAAAGATTCTGCAAGTATGATGTCAATTGATTCTGATCTTAATTCATGTGTTCCAGTGGATGTTTCTGGGTGCGAGGAAGATTCATCTTCTCCAAACGGCTCTAAAGTTATTGCGATACAAGATTTGTGCAGTGCAGATTGGGTTCATTCTGAACCAAGTTCTGCCACTGGGAATGATATGAAAGCGAATGGTACTTTATATTCCTTTCCAGGCATGGCGGCTTCAACCAAGCCTCAGCATCTGAAATATGATTTGCCTATAAGTGGTTCTGATGATGCTGATAGAAATGGAGCTAAGAGAGCAGAAATAACAGATAGCTATTGATGATTGCAGAACATTCCTAACTAATTATTTGTTAATATATTCTTAATTTTTTGTTATCCCATCATCAAAGAAAAAAAGTTGAGTTGGGAATTTTTGGTCTGGGATTCTCACTATTTGCAGAAATCTCGGATTTTATTTGTAACAGTTGTAGCTGGAGCCTTGCCTCATTAAAATGATAGACCACGATTATGTCCTTTGACCACGTGAGCTCCAATTTTTTTCTTCGTAGGCATTGCTATTTGCCTCAACAAAATTGTTGAGGAGAGATAAAGATCATTCTATTCTTTGGTCTAACAAACCCCACAAATCTTACTAGACGAGGTTAAAATTGAAGATAATGCGCCCCGAGAGGTTTATTCTATTTGGGGAAGTTGAGAAGGATTTCGGTTTCTGTAGTCTGTAGCTATGCACACTTGTAACAATAGCAACATTTCATATAATAAATAAATATATATTAATCAATATGCGTATATTTGGTTTGCTTATCCGATTCAAATTAAATTGCAGATATAATAATTGGCGATACCAAAAAGAGCAAGTTTTACCAGACAACCTTCAAAAGTAACAGCTGACTGCTGATGCAAAATCATACTACTCTTAACTACACCACACGGATATTCTCAGAAAGAACTAAGTACTGTTAACTTGATTTTGGAACTTTATAGTGGCCTTGACATCTTCACAATCTTCCAAGCTCCCCCTTTAATTGCTCTCCATTTTGAACTTTTTGTTCGTCTTTTTAGCTTTAGTTATACCTTTGAAAACAACAATAAGAAACAGTTCTTATTACAGCACGGAAACAACAATGAGATCAGAATTGTCTGAAGCTGCATATAAATAACTTACCATAAATTCTCATTGTTGGCCTATCCCCTTCCTTAATGAGTTCTAACATGATTTCATCTCCCTCTCTTAGGCCATTTGCTGCGGCAAATGCACTCCACCCATTTCCTATATAAATGTCACCGCTTCTATGTTTCACAAGTGACACCAGCCACGAGCTTCCTCTTTCGTTTGTAAGGATCATCTTGCCATGTTTCCTGAGTAGATTAATCCTCCTTGCAAAATAGCCTGGAATTTTCTGTAATTCAACCCCATCTATGAGTGATAATTCCTTTATAAGATTATGGTGTTATTAGTTTAGTACCCACCAGTTGAGAATTCTTGCTGTAAGATGCCTTTATAGTGACTGAAAAATGAGGGCTTCTTGTTGATGAAGAGCCGGCTCTTTTGGGCTCAGGATTTCGTTTCAACTCTTCATAACATCATTGTTCAGAAAAACAACAGTTTCATAACCAATAAAAAAAAGGATAAACAACAATTGTAATAAACCAACGTCAACTTGTACAAGTCAAATGTGTTGATAAAGATGTTCTTTGTAACCCTCTTCCATTATAAGAAAAAATAAAATTAGAGAAACTGAATTAGAACTTCAAAAATCAGGAGGGCAACTTACTTCTCATTTTCAACACAGGCTTCCTGCCCTTTTTAATGAGCTCAAAAATAAAAGAATCTCCCTTTTTAAGGTCATTAGCAATGCGAAAGGCACTCCAGCCACCTCCGATGTAAACTTGGCCATCTGATTTCTTGTACCCTATTTTAGCCGGCCATGATCTTCCTTCTTGATCCACAAGAACGATCTTGCAATGTCTATTGTGCAAGCCATTTGCCCTTGCGAACTTCCTTGGAATATTCTGCTTAAAAGTACAGATTTAAGGGGCTAATGAATTCAAAACTTAAGATTTACATATTTTCAAAAGCATGAATATGTATGACCTACTAACCTTTTTAGCAATACTGGCACTGTAAGATGTCATTTTCACAACAAAGTGGGGGTTTTCCAGCACAGAAGAATCAGGCTTTTGTTCTGAATCATGGAAACAGATTCAGAAAACAACATTCCATAAAGTAGTATACATATATCATACATCCCAATAACATATCTACTTCCTTAATTTCTGACATGTACATGCCAATCATGGAAACCTTGAATCTGTCACTGTACTCACAGAGGCATACACTAATCTAGAAATTGATGTTAAAATGTGTTCCTACTGGCTGATGCATGGAACCTTTATATACAAAAACCTTGCAAAAGCACTGCAGTGAACTCGATCATACATGACATGCAGTGACAGTGAGAGTATTATTAAACTTACCAAATTCAGATTCTTTTGGTAGTTGTTGTTCTTCTTCTTCTTCTTGTGAAGTTTCCATCTCCTCTTTTACATGAAAGGAAGTGTATTCTCTCTCGCAAGTACTTGGGTCAAACACCATGACATCAAAGACCATATTTCCTTCATGTCTAAACACCAAGAAATCGCCAACATGCAAAGCATGATATTTAGCAAACTCTTTCCATCCATCTTCAAATCGCCTTCCATTGATCTTCACATGCCAAAGCTTCCCAGAAAGGCTCCTTAACACCGCTTTTTCACATTCTTCTCCTTTCAAGTGCTTGAAAAATGATACAGGAATTGACTGCAAATTTAAGTACCCATGTTAATTAGTCTTAATCTGTATGTAAAATATGTGTCTCACACATGCAAAAAGAAAAAAGAAAAGTGTCTTACAAATTCATTCTCAAATCCTGGAAGAAGAGGCTGAAAGAAGTGTGGTTTTCTTGGTGACATTTTCCTTGGTGCCAAAGTGAAAGACCTGAAACGGAAGTGATATTGAATGGATGGTCTTTAATTAACTTGAAGGAAGCACTGGTAGCAGTTCTGTGAGTAATTGGCAGGGATATCAATTAATGATTAGGTGCAGGCATGCACTTGGATTAGGAGCTAAATTGTAATCTAACTTGGAACTGACATACGCCATCATCATAACAAGCATGCCGGAGAAGAAATTTAATGCTGTTTCAACTAGAGTTAATGTTAGTTTAATTGACTTGACATCTTCACTACTTTCAAAGCTGCGGAGTACAATGGTCTTAAAGCTGAAGCTAAAAGTCCATAAAAAATATGGCGACAGAATTGCTGGAGAAGCGTCGCCAATAATAATATCATCCAGATGTTACTGACTACTACTCAATACACTTTGACGATATCGGCATCGTGTATTTAGTATTTTACCGGACAAAATAATTCGTCACTTTAACCAGAATGGGCGACTAACTCTTTGACTGCAAAACCGTTTAGCGACGCATGATGATACCAACTCTCATTTAACAAGGGCATTATTGGGGACGCGCTTATTAGTTCATGGGAAACGCCAACAGCAACATCAACCTGCGTCGTGCGTCACTCTAGATCCATTTTTTTTATGGGATGGTTCTCCATCCGGTCATGGACATGGCATTGGTTCAAATCCGTTCTTCCCCAACGTCAAGCAATGTCACCATTTCTACTTGCTTTCGGGAACTGTTACATTCCTGGAGGTTATTCATATTACAAATATCATGGATTCTGTTCAAGCTTTCATCTCCACTCTAATTCTAATCAGATTGCTGAACAAATCGTTTTATAGCAAGAACAGCATCCTTTAGCAGACAACACTTACACAATTCACATTACAAAGTTTCAGAAGCAACAACTGATCGAGGATGCTAAATCCTTCAACATTTGATCACAATGATAACAAAGACGTTCTAGATACTACTAACTTCATTTGTGCACTCTATAATTGGTTTGACATCTTCACAATCTTCCAATATCCCCTTTTGCTTTCTCTTAATGTCGTACTTGTTCCTCCTAGTACCTTTCTGCAAACCTTAGAGAACAACCCATAAAAAAAACAGTGATTTACTTCAATATTAATAATGATTTGACCAAAATTCAATCAAAAGAGGGATGCTTGTCACATTTCTTGAAAAGCTTTAGTAAAAAAAAAAAAGCTATTCTTAAACCATATTGTAAGGTAAAAAGAAAGGCAATTATTCCAAAGCTGCAATTCAGATAAAGGATGGATAGTTACCATATATTTTCAATACAGGATTCTCTCCTTCCTTAATGAGTTCTAATTTGTAGGCCTCTCCTTCTTTTACACCATTTGCGGCCGCAAATGCACCCCATCCACGTCCTATATATATGTCGCTCTGCTTGAGTCGTAGTGACACTGGCCATGAACTTCCTCTTTCATCAATGAGGGTCACATTGGCACCTGTTCTGTCCAGGTTGTACCTCTTTGCAAAACTGGTCGGAATCCTCTGCAGTTCAATTACACACATGAGCAACAATTCATGTTATTTATGAGATTATAATGTACTAGGAAAGTCCTCACCATTTGAGAGTGCTTGAAGTAAGAAGCTCTCATGGTAACAATGAAGTGGGGATATAGGGTTGATGAAGATCCAGCTTGTTCAACACTATGAGCCTGCCCCTTTTCAGCCTTAGGCTTTGTATCTAACCCTTTATAATATCATTGCTCAAAAAAACATCAATTTTGTAAGCAATATACACAGGAAAAATAATTATCCTAACCAACATAAATTGTGCAAGTCAAATGTGATGATAAGAAGTGTTTGTCTTCTCTCCTAGAATCAAAAGCAAAGCGAGACAGAAAGTTACAGTTTCATCAGTTATAATGTTTTTGAGTATATGCTAGCCTTGACCCTTTCTATCCAACTAGAAAACAATTTCTTCTTGCAATTAACAACGCACAATTTTGGTGTCTTCTCTGTTTTCAGCAATTACCAAACATCGATTACCTAGACAGCTAAAACATGTTCTTTAATTTCTCCCATGAATATGACTTGACAAACACAGTTATATGACCTCGTTACACCAATCATCACAGTTAAATGTAATCCTTGCGGATGGAAAGTTATGCAAGACTAATATGTTGCAAACATGTGTCTTCCTCCTACAATTAAGTGTTTTCTTTAGATAGATTTTGGCTTTGAAGTTGTTACAGAACAAGTTATTAAAAAAGAGCTCCTAGTACAATTGATGCATCCAATACAAATTAGAAGGGAAACTTACCATGCATTTTCAGTACAGGCTTTTTCCCATTTCCAATGAGCTCAAAAATGAAAGAATCTCTGGGCTTAAGGTCATTAGCAATGCAGAAGGCTCTCCAACCTTCTCTAATAAAAACTTGACCATCTGTCTTTTTGTACCATAACTTAGCTGGCCAAGACCTTCGCTCTTGATCAATAAGAATCATCTTCCAGCATCTATTGTCTAGATGGTGCAGTCTTGCAAATTTCATGGGAATATACTGCTTGGAATTTCAAATTAGAGAGTCTGACATAAGACTTTTGATCCGTACATATTTTCAAAAGCACAGGTGCTAAGCACCCACCATTTTATACCTACCATTTTATACAGACTGTCTTTGCCAGATGTCATTTTTGCCACAAAGCAAGTGTGTTGAGTAGCAGAAGGACAAGCTTTTGCTTTTGAGGAGGTTGTGGGTTGCCCTTTCCTTTTGGGCTTACCTGAATCAATGAAATACATCTACGGAATGACATTGGGTATTATGAAAGCTAATCACTGAAGAAACATGCTATATTTATCACTATAAGCATATGATAAGCAACTCATCTGCCAAGTATTAGGTGGTCTTATGATGTGGTATGATTCAGAAATTTTTAGCAATTATCTAGGCTATTCTTTTTCCATGTTTTGTCACCCACAAGTTTGCAGGGAAAGGCATACAAAGTAAAATAAGGCATTTACCTTGAAATAGGAAAACACAATTAGTTGAAAATACAAATCATACCTAATGGTGAACACAATGATGCATGGAATCTTTTGATAAGAAATCAGGATATACAAAACCCACAACTAACTCAAATACATCACAATAGAAGACAGAGTAATGAACTTACCTGATTGAGATTCTTTTGCTTCTTCTTCTTTGGGAATTTTCTGCAATCAAACTCTATATGAGTGAGAATTCATAGCAAATAATGAAATTGTTATGCATTGGATAAGTACTTGCCAGTTGAGAGTTTGTAGTGTAAGATGCTTTGGAAGTTGCATTAACATTGAGATGTCTGGTTGATGAAGAACCAGCTTGTGCATCATCAGAATTCAGGTCCCTTTTAGCCTTAGGATTTGCTCGTAGTCCTTCATAACATCATTGATCAGAAAAACTTGGAATTTTTTAATCATTAAACACAAGATAACAAGTTACTCTCACCAACACAAGATTGTGCAAGGCAACTGTGTTGATGAGAAGTGCTTTCTATCCCTAAAATCAGCACAATCAACAAAAGGGGCATCATCTATGGTCATCAATCAATGATTTCTTAACAGTACTTGCCAGCATTGATGTGTTCACCTTCCTCAGAGAAAACTAGAGAACATGATCTTGTTAATAACTTGATATCAATGTTCAAAATATGGTAAATTTTAGCAATGCCACTCATGAGCATGAGCGAAATTGAAAAAGAGATACAGAAAATTTAATGGCTGTTGTGAAACTGGAAAAGAGATGAGAGAAGTTAAAACAAAAAATTAAAAGAGCAGCACAACTTACTACTCATTCTGAATAAAGGCCTTTTCCCATTCTTGATGAGCTCAAACCTCAATGAATCCCCTTCCTTAAGGTGATTAGCAACACGACAGTTGATCCAACCAGATCCAATAAAAACTTTACCATCTGACTTTTTGTACCATAGCATTGTTGGCCAAGACCTTCCCTCTTGATCCATAACAATCATCTCGCAACGTTTATTGCTAAGACCTTGTAGCGTTGCAAAAATCATTGGGATAGGCTGCTAGGATATGTAAATTAGACCGAGAATATCCAACATGCATGTATACATACATACATATTCAAAAGCTTAAAAACTAATTACCAACCAGTCTACATTGCTTGGCGCTATAAGATGTCAGTTTTGCCTCAAAGTAAGGGTGGTCAGAAGAACTAGCTTTTGCACATTGCTTCTTCTTTTTGGACTTCTCTAAATCACAGAAACACAAAGTATAATACGAGACTCAATAAAACATTTGATTTTTTTTTTTGGACATGGGGAGCAATGTAAAGTAATTATACTGGCAAACAGTGATCAAAGAGTTAATTACCAGGACTAGATTTTTTTTGAGGTGATTCTTCTTTTGGAATTTCAATGTGCTCCTCCTCTTTTTTTATAGAAAACAAAGGATATTTCCTCTCACAGTAACTTGGATCAAACACCTTCACATGAAAAACCATATCTCCTTCATGTCTAAAAACCAAGAAATCACCAACGTGCAACTCATGATGTCTAGTAAACTCTTTCCAGCCATTTTCAAATCTTCTACCATTAACCTTTATAGGCCAGAGCTTCCCAGAACAGCTTCTAAGCACTGCTTTTTTACAGTCCTGTCCTTTCAAGTACTTGAACAAGAATGAGACAGGAATTAACTGCAAAAGCATAAACCTTTGGTCTTAGGTTCTTTGGAAAATTGTTCAAAAATTGAAACTTGAAATAGAGAAAAAGAGTCTTACAAATTCATCCTCAAAACCCGGAAGAAGTGGCTTGAAGAAATGTGGCTTACTGGGAGGAAACATTCTTCAAGTAATGGCTTGCTTGCTTGATTACTGTGTTTCTAAATAGAGAAAAAGCAAAAGGCTGTGTCTTGCTAAGAGCCAATATGCATTTCTAAAACCCTTAGAAACTCTTGGCGTTTCTTAGCACTTACTGTTTTCTCCTCTGCAGTCTTTAAGCATGTAACTCGTGTATTACAGAAAAACCTGCTTGCTGCAGCTGCAGCAGCACCAATCACCCACTCTTTAATCCAGGCAGTCAACTGACAAGGTACAGTGTCACTGTCCCAAACTCGCACCATTTCCAGTAGCACCAAGGCCCAAAGTTCAGAGCCCAACGGCCCAGGAGAGGCCCAGAAAGCAGCCCAGGAAAAGCCAAGAGGCCCAAAAACCCAAGAGCCCAAAGGCCTTAACGCCCAGAGGTCCGGAGGCCCACACGCCCACAAGCCCAGAGGACCAACCACCCATAGGCCTAACGCCTAAAGGCCCAACAGACCAAAGGCCCAAGCCCCAATCTTAAAGCCCAAGCAACGAACAGTTTTACCGCCAACTATATAATCACGTTTCACCAGAAGGAGGGTAATTAAACACACTAAATCAGAAATTAACAGGGAAGGTGGCAGGTTTTACTCAAAGTAACACTCATAATGATGCGATTAGAGCTGTGATACAGTACGGATGACCCCATTTGATTACCTTAAGTCCAGAGTTTCAAATACAAAAAAGTATATAAAACAAATATTGTCCCACGAAAGTCTCCATCTTGGCGCTCCAAAATTCAGCAATGGCTTTTGGACCTTCCATGCTCTTTGTTGCTGCCAGCTGTTTGTCCATATCACACTAAAACGCCCCTTTTTTTTAATTTTTTATTTTATAATATTCATCTCCAATCCAAAGACGAG
>CATIWK010595022.1:0-10812 GCA_949634005.1 Mallotus japonicus
AAATAAGCCTTAGTTGTATTGAATAATAGAGATTGGATATTTTTATTAAACCTAAAGCTGATTTGCTTTATTCTTTGTGTTCTTGAGTAGAATACATGCTTATAGGAACATTCAAGTAGGTTGATCACCTTTCTTGTGGAATGTTTCGAAATTGGAGTTTAGAAACAAGTTTTCTTTATTGTAATTCTTTGATCAATATTCTAAGTAATCTGAAATCTAACCTATTCTTGGAGGGTTGAAATCGAATTGGTTCTTGGGGTTTTCATGTTAATGTGTTGTGGGTCCGCATATCCAAGGGGTTCTCAAGCTTGACTGTGGAGGTTCCATATCACATAAAGGCCTTTATTGCTACAAAGTAATGCCTTTTAGGTTGAAGAATGCTGGAGCAACTTATCAAAGGCTAATGAACCATGTATTTCAAGATTAAATTGGGAAGAATGTGAAAGTATATGTAGATGATATCATTGTCAAGAGTCAACGAGTAGAACATCACACTAAGGATCTTGAGCAAATCCTCCACATTCTCCATCAGTAGCAGATTAAGTTGAATCCAGACAAATGCGTGTTCAAATAAGAGCAAGAAAGCTCTTGGGCTTTATGATTTCATATAAAGGAATCGAAGCAAACCCGGAGAAAATGGAAGCCAACACATGAAAGCTCTAAAGTCACTGAATGAGCTTCAGAAACTCAATGGCATAATCACAGCTCTCGGAAGATTCATCTCATGCTCAGCTAAAAAATGCTTACCTCTATTCTGAGCTCTGAAGAACACTAAGAAGTTCGAGTGGAACAGTGAATGTCAAGCTGCATTTGAAGAAATCAAGAAGTTCCTATCATCTCCACCTTTGCTCAGCAAACCAATTCTAGAAGAACCCTTGTACTTGTATCTTTCAATTGGTCATGAATCAATTGCTTCAGTATTAGTTCGAGAGGAAGGAAGCCAACAAAACTCGATTTACTATGTTAGTAAGATGCTCAGAGGCTCAGAAATCTAGTATCCCAAATTAGATAAGCTTGCAATGATGGTTGTCCATACGTCAGAGAAACTCAGACAGTACTTTCAGGCTCACTTGATTATTGTCAGAACTAATTTTCCCCTAAGGAAAATTCTCCAGAGACCTGAAACGTTCAGATGTCTTGTTCAATGGTCGGTTCAATTATATGAGTTTGAAATCAGCTATGAACCTCGCCAGCAAATAAAAGGTCAGGCACTAGCAGACTTCATTCAAAAGATGACAGTAGAGGATGTTATCTCCCTATCATACCCAAAATGGAAATTATATATAGATGGAGCATCTGGAGCACAAGGTTCGGGGGCTGAAATTGTTCTGATCGGACCAAGCAAAGTCAGAATCAAATATGCAGTCCAGATCAAATACAATACGACTAATAATGCAGCAGAGTATAAAGCAATGATTACGGGACTCAAGTTAGCCATAGAGGTCAAAGCTGAACACCTCAAAGTTTACTTTGACTCCCAACTAGTGGTCAATAAAGTCAGAGGAACCTATCAATTCAAAGAATCAAGCATGATCAAGTATGCAGATAAGCAAGATAGCTCATAAAAAAGCTTGAAAAGGAAGGGGGACAATAAGAAAACATGCAAATTCCCAGGAGTGAAAATACAATAGCAGATTTGTTAGCAAAGTCAACATTAAAAGACAACCAAGCATTCAAAGAGCTTGAGCTAACCGAAGAACTGACCAAACCGAGCATTGAAGAAGTGGAAGTGATGAACACCTAAGATGTGGCAGAATGGATGAAGCCAATCATTTAGTATATGGATCAGGGTATCTTACCCCAAGATAAACTTAAAGCTCGGAAACTAAAAATTAGAGCTGCACATTACTTTATGTATAATGGTGAACTTTACAAAAGATCTTTGTCTTACCCATGGTCAAAGTGTGTGTCCCCAGAAGAAGGTAACTATGTGCTCAGGGAAATCCATGAAGGGATATACGAAGCTCATTGAGCCCAGAGCTTATTAGTCTGAAAGATGTTATTACAAGAATACTACTGGCCAAACATGTCCAAAGATGCACTTCAACTGGTCTAAAAATGCCCCAAATGCCAACAGTTTGCGCGCCTAACTCACAAGTCTTCTACCACTCAGCATCCAATTAGAAGTCAATGGCCCTTTGCTATCTGAGGAATGGATATCTTTGGTCCATTCCCAGTCTCATCATCCCAGCAGAAGTTCCTAATTGTAGCTATCGATCACTTCACCAAGTGGGTAGAGGTCGAGGTTGTTCCAACTATTACAAAAGCTCGGATTCAACACTTCTTTTGGAAAGAGGTTATCTGTAAATTTGGCATACCTCATACTTTGATCACAAATAATGGGAAGCAGTTTGACAATGAGAAATTCAAGACATTATGTTCAGATCTGGGCATTAAACTCAGATTCACCTCAGCTCACCCTATAGCAGCAACCACGATCTTTGTAGTCTCTCTTTCATAACAGAACTCACTGCTCCGAATTTTCACACACACTATAAAGCTCCAATAGTTTACCTATACAAATCACCATTAGGTAATAAAGAACCCATAGATTTCGATAGAGGTGGTGAAGCTGCCATGGGAGTAAGTTGAAGTTTTGAATTTGCCATATTAGTACAATTAAGTAGCTCCCGACTATATTTATATTGAGAAAGAATCAAGCCATTACTATGATGTAGGACCTCAATACCTAAGAAATAGGACAAGGGTCCAAAATCTTTGATTAGAAACTCTTGCTGTAACTTAGAAATGAAAGCATCAATTAGTTTAGAGGAGGTTCTTGTGACAATAATATAGTTAATATATACAAGAACAAATAACTTATGATTGTTAGTGACATAATAAAATAAAGAGTTGTTTGCCCGAGAATTACAAAAACCATATGACAGTAGAAATCGACTGAGGCGGAGATACTAAGCACGAGGTGCTTGTTTTAAGCCATAGAGTGACTTATGCAAATTACAAATATGATTTAGCTTGTTAGGATCAATGAACCCCTTCGGTTGTGACATATAAATTTCCTCATTAATATTGTTATGTAAGAAGACATTAGTTATATCAATTTGCCTAAGATTCCAACCATGTTGAACTGTAATACTTAACAAAACATGAATATTAATAACTTTGACCACAAGATGGAAAGTCTCTGTATAGTCGATTCCAGCTTTTTTTATTAAAGCCCTTAGCAACAAGCCTGGCTTTATAATGAGCAACACGGTAATCAGGATGTCTTTTAATTCTATATAACCATTTATTGCCCATAATATTTTTGTCACTTGGGCAGGGAACAAGACTGCATATACTAGTAGCAATCAAAGCTTGATATTCTTCATTTATGGCTTTCTGCCATTCCAAAAATTTATTGGCTTGTAAGAGAGTGGTGGGTTCTGTTTCTAGGTAATTTGGTGTATAAGGTGGAATTTTGGTTTTAGTGACTGTATTAGCTTAGCGACAAATCATTGTGGAAGGATGTAAAGTCATAGGATGGGTACGTTTTGTATTGTGAGGCTAGATTTGAGAATTATTAGAGGAATCTAATAATTGTATCTGTTAGGGTTGGACAACCTGTATAGGGGATATAGTTGAAGGAGATTGAGGTGAGGACAAGATATTTAGTTGGTTAGATTGAGTAGGGCTAGACAAAGGTACAACTGGGAGATTGGGTAGATAAATTTGAGAAAAGGAGATAAAGTCTGAAGGAATACCTGAGAAGCAGTGAGAATGATCTATACAAGTGATTGTAAGCCAGTTGGAATCTTGAGATAACTGAGTTGGTTGTTCCTGCAAAGACTTGTCAGAAGAGAAAGGAAAATAATTTTCATTAAATTTTAAATGACGAGCAACATAAATTTGGTTTGTTGAAGGATCAAGGCACTTGTAACCCGAATGAGATGGTGGGATTCTTAAATTAACACACAGGTTTGTCCTAAAAGATAATTTATATTTATTGTAAGCTTTTAGCAAAGGAAAAACCATGCAATCAAAAACTTTAAAAGCATTATAATTTGGTTCTTGCCCTAATAGAGAGGGGGGGGGGGTGAATAGAGCTAATAAACAATTAAAAGAAAATTTTAAAAAATTAAGTAAGAATTAAAAGAGAATTGAGTAGGAAGAACAATGAACATAAGAATTTAAGGAGTTCAGTTTTTTAACAATCCTACATCTCTACCTAACTTATCTCCAAGTTAGGATTTTTGAATCACCATAGTCTATTCCCTTAGATTGATTTTTACAACCTTGAGTTTTAGGCCCAACTTAAACCTTATAATCAAGAGTTTTTAGGCTAACTCTTCAACCACATAAATAAGAGTTTTGAGGCTCACTCTTAAATCACAACCTAAGTGTTTTGATGGACAAACACTTAAACCAATTCCTTTAAAAATAGACCTCACTTCCCTTCTAATCTATCCTAGGACTTAGATGAAGAAGAAGTTTTATTTCTAACACACAACCAACTCTCATAATAGTTAAACAAATATAATTTAAAGAGAATTTTAAGAATAGAGTAAATTGTTTAAAGAATTTTTGTTGCTCAACCAACTTGTGTTTTTTTTAAATGAAGCTCTAAGACTTCAATTTATAGTTGGAGGGTGAAGAAATGGTTGTTGGAAACCATTAATTTTGTCTCCAACCTCTTTCCTCTTTATTTAATGCATTTTCTACTTTTGTAGGATTTTAGACGCTCATGATTATGAGCATAGGTTCGGGATCATGAGGCTTTAAAAATGTGACCATTACTTTCAAAACTGATCATTGGAGACGCTCACAGTATGCTTGGGATCGTGAGTGTGGCAACCTTCTTTCTGTCATTTCGGGCATGAGGCACATCAGGATTATGAGGGAGGCTTAGGATAGTGTGGGTACGCTTATGGTATACTCGGGATCATGAGCGGACCGTGAGCATAGGCTAGCCTCACTTAAACTTGTCTTTTTTGGCTCTGAACGCACTCATCTGCAGTTGGTCTTTTCCCATGCTTTGTAGGACATGTGTAGGGGTTAAAGCTTCAAATATGTTTCAAATGTCCTCAAATATGTTCCAAAGCTTGGTCAATTAACTTGATTTTATTGAATGTAATTGTGTACCTATGCTGATAATGACACTTAAACAAGGAACAGTAGTGATCCAAAATGATTGTTAAAGTCAAAATAGGAATGGATTAACACTTGATCATGCAAATGTTTAACAATCTCCTCCTTTTTGACTTTGATAAACAATTTTGAATGATAGAGAATAAATCATAAGTGCAAGAGTGTGTAACTTTGCTCAAGGGCTCCCCCTCAACATAACTTTGCTCAGGGGCTCCCCCTCAACATATACTAAGGGTTTTAAGAATTTTTTAATATTCTTCCCCTCAATATAAGCTTGGGTGGTTCTAGAAATTTAAAAATAGAGACAAATGTATTTAAATAACTTATAAGAAATGTATTCATTTAATCATTCAAGTAATCCAATAAAGCATCAAATATGCACATGAATTTAATCATCAATTAACTCAAATATTCTAATGTTCATATCAATTAAACAAATACTTAAGAGTGCACACATTAATTCAAATATCAAAAAAAAAAATTAAGTCAATAAAGTATCCAAGTCATTAAATATCAAAATCATTAATTCATCATTAAACATTCACATTTTAAAAGAAAATAATTCAAAATCCCATTCTTCTCCTCCTTTTGTTAAAGGAAAATAATGAAATTGATAATGAATGCAAAGAGACTTAAATTGATAATAAAAGCATGCTAAATACATTGACATGAACAAAAATATAAGACTAAACATAGACATAAGCATTAAGACATGTAGCGAAATGTAAAAGAAGAGAAATATGAAAAGCATGAAGAACATAAGAGGAATGCTAAAGAAAATCTAAATACACTAGGCTTGATCATCTCCATCACCACTAGGGCCTTGATCTTCATGGCCTCCTTGAGAGGGTGGATGAAAGAAAGGTGCCCATTGGCATTGATAGCCTTGTTGCTCATAAAGGTAGTGAACATTATATTGCAAATGAGTGATATGATTGTCCACTTGATCAAAACAATTATTGAAATGATTCTCCGTGTCATCAAATTGAGCATTGAAGTTAGTTTCCATTAAGGACATTCGATCAAAGAGATTACTAACCTATTGAGGCTCATTTCAATGAGCTTGAGTACCTCTAGAGGATCCTTCACCCTTAGTTCTTTTCCTTTGAGGATGAGCTTGAGGTGGTGCTTCTATCTCTTCCATTCCTTGAGAGGCGAAATGATTAATCTCATCATAATATTGTTCAGGCTCTTCATCCATGAATTGTGCAACTTCTTCCTCTTTCCAAGACCATATGTTATTAACCCTTTTAAATTGTTTGGAATTCTTGATAAAGGTATTTTCAAGATGGGTAGAAGGAAGAGACTCTAGGGAATTAAGGTAGATGTTAAACTGAGTGGCAATTTTAGTAATGAACCCTCCTACACATAGGTTCCCCAAAGCACTATGTTCCCCAAAGCACTATGTTCCCCAAAGCACTATCACTAAGCAACAACATTTTTCATTGAAAGAGTCTACCCATTTTAATTTTAATGTCATCAACCATACAATGAAGTAGGAAAAGGTCTTCAAAGGAAATGGCCTCATAGCTATGGCCTCTTGCATTAATGGAAAAAGCAAGAAACCTTTGAATATACTAAAGGGCTTTGGATTGAATGGGAGAGGATTTGGTATGGCCGGCATGGAATCTAGAGGCGGTGGGTTTGCAATGTTGGTTCCAAAAGTTGTTGGGATACTAGATTATATTGACTTGAGAGAGGCCTCCTTGAGTGAAACCAAACAACCCATTAAATTCGTGAGCAGTTAAAAATTGATCACTCCCTCCCAATCTAAATCTCATGCTATTAGGGGGATTATTGTTATCAAAGGAATAAGTTCTAAGGAAAAAAGAAGACAAAAACTCAACAACTAGTTGGGGACATGTGGGTTGAATGTTAAAGGCAATGGTAGAGAGTCCTACTCTATCAAGGAAAATTGTTACCTCATCAAGGCATCCAAGTTGTTCAAGAGTGGTTTTGCATATAGATCTTGAAGGAATTAAATTCCTTTGAGAGAAAGCTTGTGCTCTTGAATGAATTTAAGCATTGTTGTAGTAGATTGGAGGAGTTGATCTAGGATTCTCTTTGGTAGCCCTTCTTGGAGGTGATGATGAATCAAGCTTGCCTAGAAGATTTCTTAGGAGCCATAATTGGAAATGAAGATTTTAAAAAGATATGTTGTTGGTGCAAGAGAATGTATGAGATGGAGAAGTGTGAAAAATGCAAGAATTGCTAAGTAAGATAATGAGTACAAGTGAAGAGAAGTAAAAAAAAAAAAACAGAGATTTGTTTATGAAAAAGGGGTTTATATAGATGAATTTAATCAAATATGGCACTTTAAAAAAAAAGGGTGGATATGATGAAAAAAAAGAGTAGATATGATGAATTGGCCGTTGGAGGTTTGAAGGATATATAAATAAATTAAATATATATATATATATATATATATATATAAAATTAAATGTAATTAAATATTAAATAGAATGAGTTTGAAAAAAAAAATCAAATATGAGTGAAGAATGAGAGGAGACATGAGTTTATGCATGCTAAGGAGGAGGTTTAAGTGAAAAAGGCCAATTGGAAAAAAAAAAAATGAATGGTGGAGAGGATTTGGCCGTTGGGCATGAAATGATGTGAGAAATTTTACAAAAGTTGTCCCAAAAAAAAAATTTCAAGTGTTAGGCGTGACTGACCCTCACGATCCGCTCAGGATCCTGAGCGAGGGTCGTGAGCGTGTCAGGCCAAGTGCCAAAATTTTTTTTTGTATCAGGTCAACCTTCACGGTCCGCTCATGGTCCTGAACGTGGACCGTAAGGGGGACAACCTCTGACATGGCGTCAGTCACGAGTTGTTAGCCCAGTCTAACGGCTGGTGACGGACTTGCCATTAGATCCCTGAACTTTCAAATATTTGACAATTAGGTCCAAAAATGTTGTGCAATTTAGTCCTTATGGACTTAATTATCAAAAAGTAAAATAATTTAAGGGCAAATGCATTTTAATTAAAAACCAGGGCTAAGTTAAAGACATTTGAGCATGCAAATGTAAAATTTCATGGAAAAATTAATTTTTGCTAATTTTGAATAATTAATTATTAATTAGCAAAATAAAAAAATCACATATAGGCCAACAAAAATTTCATGGTGGCAAAATAGACATCCACATATGATTCAATTAATTCAAAACAAAATGCACATATGGGCAAAATAATTAAATGCAATAAAAATTCGCATATATGCAATTTTGTACACTGTAATAATGAGCTAATTGCACCATAAAATGCAAGGATAAGCATTTTAAAAATAGACAAGCAAATAGTTAATAAAAAATAAGCAAATAAGTGTAATCAATATCATAAACATCATAAGCATTTTAACACTTGAGAGTGCATCAAGATTAAAAAAAAAAAAAGATTAAAAGATGCAATAATTGAGCATGCAATTTAAATCACTTAACACATTATCATTGTCAAGACAAGCTAGTACCATCTAGCATTCCAAGTTCATGCTTAATGAAGTTCATTTGATCTTCACTAAGTGGCTTGGTAAAAATATCCGCTAGTTGGTGATTAATATCTACAAACTCAAGGTTAATATGACCTTCTTAAACATGATCCCTAAGGAAATGATTTCTAATATCTATGTGCTTTGTTCTAGAGTTTTGGATAAGATTTTTGCTTAAATTGATAGCACTTGTATTACCACATTTAATAGGAATGTGATCAACAATGATGCCATAGTCCCTTAGTTGTTGTCTTTGCCACAAGACTTGTGAGCAACAAAAACTCACTGCTACATACTCTGCTTCAGCGGTGGACAAGGCAACCAAAACTTGTTTCTTGCTAAACCAAGAAGCTAGAAATTTTTCTAAAAATTGACTAGTTCTAGAAGTGCTCTTTCTATCTAGTAAGCTTTCAGCAAAATCAGCATCCGAAAAAATAATAAGGTCAAATATTGAGCTCCTAGGATACCAAAGTCCTAAATGCAAGGTTCCACTAAGATATTTGAAAATTCTTTTAATGGCATTTAAATGAGACTCCCTAGGATATGATTGAAACCTAGCACACAAACATGTAGCAAACATAATATCCTACTTGTGGTTAAATAAAGGGATCCAATCATACCTCTATAATGCTTTTCATCAACCGGTTTGCCATTCTCATCCTTGTTAAGTTTGGTGGTGTTGCTCATAAGAGTCTTGCTTGACTTAGCTCCATCTATGCCAAACTTCTTGAGAATGTCTCATGTGTACTTAGTTTGGTTGATGAAGATCCCATATTTGCATTACTTGATTTGTAGTCCAAGGAAGAACTTGAGTTCACCCATCATGTTCATATGAAATTCTCCTTGCATTAACTTAGAAAATTCCTCACATAAGTAATGATTAGTAGCACCATAAATAATATCATCAACATATATTTGAACAATAAGTAAATCATGCTTGGATTTCTGTATGAAAAGAGTTGCATCAACTTTTTCTTTAGATAATCCTTTCTCTAGCAAAAAGTTACTCAATATTTCATACCAAGCTCTAGGAGCTTGTTTCAATCCATATCATGCTATTAAGAGCTTAAAAACATGATTAGGAAAGTCAAAGCTTTCAAAACCTGAAGGTTGCTCAACATAAACTTTTTCTTTAATAAAACCATTTAAAATGCACTTTTAACATTCTTTTAAAAAATTTTAAAATTCTTATAAGATGCAAATGCAAGTAGCATTCTAATAGCTTCTAACCTTACAATGAGGGCAAAGGTTTCATCATAATCAATGCCTTCCTCCTGATTATAACCTTTAGCTACAAGTCTAGCTTTGTTCCTAGTTATGACACCTTGTTCATTCATCTTATTTCTAAACACTCATTTGGTGCCTATAATAGGATGATGTTTAGGTCTAGGAACCAAAGTCCAAACCTTGTTTCTCTCAAATTGATTTAACTCTTCTTGCATAGCAAGGACCTAAAATTTATCACTCAAAGCATCATCAATATTTTTGGGTTCAATTTGAGAAATGAAGGCTAAATTAACAATAGATTTTAATTGAGATATAATAGTTACCCCCTTTGTAGTACCACCAATGATGAAGTCTTGAGGATGAGCCTTTTTAAATTGCTAATCCTTTGGAAGATTATCCTTCAAGATAGGTTAAGGTATCTCCTCACTATCCTCTTTTCTTGGACCTTCAAGGTCTAATGGTTTGCTAGCATTTTCTTCTTGAATGTTCATATTCAAAAGCTCATCTACAACATCATCAACACTACACAAATCCTTTCTAGGATCAAGTGGGTTAGACTCATCAAATACAATATGCATAGATTCTTCAACCACTAGAGTTTTCTTGTTAAAGACTCTATATACTTTGCTAGAGGTAGAATAGCCTAGGAAAATTCCTTCATCGGCTTTAGAGTCAAATTTCCCAAGATTGTCCTTGGTGTTTAATATGAAGCACTTACATCCAAATACTCTAAGATATGAGATTTTGGGTTTTCTATTATTCTAAAGCTCATAAGAGGTTTTGTTCGAAATTGGTCTCTTAAAGACTCTATTTGCCATATAGCAAGAAGTGTTAATGGCTTCTGTCCAAAAGTAAAATGGTAAATTATACTCATGAAGCATGGTTCTAGCCATTTCCACTAGAGTTTTATTTTTCCTTTCAACTACCCTATTGTTAAGGAGTTCAAGGAAAAGAAAATGTATGTGAGATACCATTTTCATTGCAAAAGTTTTTAAAGAATTCATTTTCAAATTTGG
>CATIWK010595074.1:0-14728 GCA_949634005.1 Mallotus japonicus
GTATTCTTTTAGTTTAGTTTTAGTTTCTAATTCTTTTTTTTAATCTTTATTTTATGTCCAAATATTCCTTAGTTGAAGGAGAGTTACTATTTTGATTTTCTTTGAATATGTTTTTGGTTCATTTCTTGTTTTCAATTCATTTTTTGAATCCTTTTCGTTTATTTTTGGCTTCCGATTCTTTTTTTTTTTGTATTCTTTTAGTTTAGTTTTAGTTTCTAATTCTTTTTTTTGGTATCCTTTTAGTTTAGTTTTGGTTTACAATTCATTTTTTGTTTTAGGCAGACCTACTCAAACTGTTGAGATAATATTTGCAATACCATATTAGTTAAATTCTTTAGTTGTCTTGTCTTGTTGACACATTCAAAGAAAAATTCCAATAGGTGGATTTAACAAATATAAAATTATCTACTCAAGAAAAGTTGCTTATGTATGCGTACATGATATAAGGAATTCTGTTGGGAAACACAACAAGAAGAAAACAAAAAATCTTGGATTAAAAAAGTGGATAAAATAATGATAGCTCCATGATATTATGCCAATTCAAGGAATTTTTGAACATGAGACATAAGATTATGTTACTCAAACTTTAGAACAACTATACAATGTGAGGCAAAAAATGAGAATTTACAAGTTGAACACCAATTCATGAAGTAGAAGTATATGAAACTTGCAATAATAATAATAATATATTTAATAAAAAATAATGAAAAATATAATGAGTTGAATAAAAATGTAAGAGATTGTTTCATATATGGAAAATAAACTACCCATCACCCAAAATGCAATATATGTTTTGTCAATTTAGAATAGTTATGTTTATTTTAGGTTTCCGATACCATAATTTTGTATTTTTTTTTTGTCAATTTAGTAAATTTTCCAAAAATTTTAATATATTAAAAAATTATTAAAACTATTGAGGTTAAATGTTTTTTGATATAAAAGATTTATCGAAAAATTTATTAGAAAATATAAATTGTGTTAGATTTCGGTTTTAAATAATAAATATAATGAAACTATTATATTATAAACGTAAAATAAAATATACATAATGCTATCTAAATTGACAAAAAACATATATGATCATTTTTATAAATTAGTTGAATCTAATTATTAATTAATCTGCATGGTTCATGGTTCATGTCCCAAAAGTTGTATAACTCATTGGATTGAAGCTAAACTTAACATCTAACAATCTGCCCTCAATTGAGAACGTCTCATTAACTTATTGAAATTCAATTATAATTAAGAAAGAATAATAAAATAAAGGCAAGAAAATTTAACAAGCAATTCGATAATACATAATGAGGTGAGAGGTGTCATATGAAGATTTAAAATTGATTTGATTGAGAAGTAAACTTAATGTGAAACCAAAGTTAAACACGCAGACACAAAATAAGAATGGTTAAACTTCAAATAAAACTGGGCATTACCCACAAAAAGTTGAATTAAAATGAGAAAGAAAAACATGCCTTATGTTACCTCTAATATTTAGAGTATAGGAATCAAACTTGCATATCATATCAAATCAAGTGCAAATTTTATGTACATAAAGAAGCAAGGAAGGAAGCGGTTGATGTAAAGGAGAAAGTAATAGGGAAGTTAAGTGAATAAAAAAATATAGAATTTTTCTTGGATTCAGAAACCACACCAATCCAAGTTTTTCAATTTTGATTGTACAATTCCATATTAAAAATACCATCAATCTCATCTCTTCACCTCTACAGCTCTCTCGATATGCTTCTCTCACCACTCATAGGACTAAAAAAACAAAATAATAGAAGCTTGAACTGACACAAACCAAATATCTTGAAAGAGATCCTCATAGCCATTGCATGTGTCAAAGAGAACATCGATCCACTAAGCCAGAGAAAATCCAACATAATAACCATAATGAATGAAATTGAGAGAGTGAATAAATCTTGAAAGCTAAAAGAGCACAATCCCATTGTGAAAGAGAAAGAGAAAGGAAAGCTTTAACTATGAAAGGTCCTACTTGAGGATGGGGAAGGGAGATCATAGATATAGAGATGGAGAAGAAGCAGACATCAGAAGCTTTTTTTTCACGTTTGCAATGTTAATGAATGGGTGCACGCGAGTAATTCTTTTACCGTCATGGGGTACCCGAGTAATTTAGAAAAAGTTGTGGTATTTTAGTTGTTGAGGTGACTTTTTGAGGCATTTTAGTAAAGATCCCTATTCAATTTCAACTCACGCAGGTGGGTGCTTGATCCACGCAGGTGGGTGCTTGATCCACGCAGGTGGGTACTTGATCCACGCACGTGGGTCAATGATCCATGTGCATGGGTCAATGACCCACACTCATGGGTTGACCGTCCTGGGTCGATTTTTTCAACATAAAAAGCCATTTTTTGGTCATTTTGAGGGGATTTTTCTCTCTCTTAACTTTTGAAACCCTAGACATGATTTTGACACTCAAAAAACACACTCTCTCTCACTCCTAAAGCATTTGGAGACCCATTTTCTCCCAAACACTTAAACCAAAAAATCATTTTGTCTTAGGATTTTAGACCATTAAATCCAAACCCAACCACATCTAAGTCAAAGCACGCATCTAGGGTAATTACCTGATCCCTCTGAAGATTTTCCAATCATTTTCTAATTAATAATATCATTTTTATTATCTTCTTCATCTTATTTCTATTAGTTTTATCATTTTTCATTATTTTTGTGTTTTCATTCATTTTATTGTAAATATTTATTATTGTGAATAAAGTTTTGATTTTTATGGTGATTTTAAGTTTGTAAATATGATATGTATAAGGAGAAAAAAGTTCGGGTTGAATCCGGGAGTGTTTGCATTCATTTTGCATTTTTCCACCATTTTTGCATATCTTTCTCTATTCATGTAAAAATGGGTATTTTAGTGTAAAGTTAGCATTATTATTATTATTATTCCTCCATTTTAATTTATTTTAATTTCTGCACCACTTTTATTTATTTTTATTATTTTTCTGTATATTTCTTTATTTTTATTGTATTTTTATCAATTTTTGTAGTATTTATGCTTTTATGGTAAAAATGACATTTTTAACATAAAATCTCCATTTTTATGGTGGAAACACTATCTTTACCATTTTAGTATTTTTATTTCTGTATTTTTATTTTATTTTCATATTTATTTCTGTATTTTTAGCATTTTTTTGTATTTTTGGAATTTTTATTGCATTTATGCCTTTTGTGGGAAAGTTGGCCATTTTATCGTAAAGTTTACATTTTTAAGGTAAAAATGCCACTTTATTATTCATATTCATTTATTACTGTCATATACATTTATTTATTTAATTATTCCATCATTTTTATTATTTTTAGTGCCTTTTTACAATTTTTATTGCATTTATGCTTTCAATAGTAAATTTGCTATTTTTATCATAAAATTTATATTTTTACGGTAAAAATATCATCTTTATTATTTAAATATTTTATTTCTGCCATATTTATTTATTTATGAATTTATTTATGTATTTTATTATTTTTAGTATTTTTTTTGCAATTTTTTTTGCATTTATGCTTTTAATAGTAAATTTGGTATTTTTATCATAAAGTTTATATTTTTATGGTAAAAATATCATATTTATTATTTTTATATATTTATTTCTGTATTTTTCATTTATTTATTTAATTATTTCAGCCATTTATTTATTTTTATTGTCCAATTATTATTGCATTTATGCTTTTTATGGTAAATTTGATGTTTTTATCATAAAGTTTATATTTTTATGGTAAAAATATCACCTTTATCATCTTAAATTATTTATATCTGCATTTATTTATTTTTGCAATATTCCATAATTTTTATGATCTTTATTGCTTTTTTGCAATTTTTGTTGTATTTATGCTTTTCATGGTACATTTGATGTTTTTATCATAAAGTTCACATTTTTATTATAAAAATACCATATTTATCATTTTAATATTTTTATTTCTTTCATTTTATTTATTTTAATATTTATTTCTGCATTTTTATGATTTTTCATAATATTTTTGCAATTTTTGCCATATTTGTGCCTTTAATGGTGAATTTGGTATTTTTATCATAAAGTTTATGTTTTTAATGATGAAAATATCATCTTTATCATTTTTATTTGTTTATTTATGTATTTTTATTTATTCATATTAGTGTTGGTGTATTTCTATCATTTTTATTGCATTTTTGCAATTTTTATTGTCTTTATGCCTTTTAGGGGTAAAGTTGTCATTTTCATGATAAAATATATATTTTTATGGTGAAAATGACATTCTTGCCACCTTATTCACTTTTAATTATGTATTTTATTATTTTTTTCATATTAATTATATTATTTTTATTTTTATTTGCTTTCCTTGATAATTTATTGTTTTTATCATAAAGCTCTTATCTTTATGGTGGAAATAATATTTTTATCATCCTTTTTATTATTCTACTTGCATTATTATCATTTTTATTGAATATTTATTATCCTCGTCACTTTTATTGTTTTCCTTGATAAATTTATTATTTTCATCACAAAGGTAATATTTTTATGGTGAGAATGATATCTTTATCACTTTTATTATTTTATTTGTACTTTTTTCATTTTAAATTCCTTAATATTTATCCCATTGTAAAAATCTCATTTTTAAATAATAAAAATGGTGATTTCACATTAAAGTACCCAAAATTTCAAAATCTTGCATCATGCATACATTAGCATCCTTGTTTGCTTATGTATTTAATTATTCATTTATTTATTATTCCAATTGTAAATGAATGGAATATACTAAATTATCCTAAATGTGATGTGTGCTTGCATGTGCGTGGAAACTAACATTTTGTTTTGTATGTTTATTAGAATAGATTTATTTTCTTTTCTTTTTTTCGTTTTGGATATATTTATTAGAATAGGTTTTTTCTTGGGTTGTAATCCTTAATCCCTTACCCCGTTTTTATTTTGCTTATTTGCTTGTTTATTTTTATTATTTCTTGCATGCTTATTTATTATATGATGTATGCTCGTCAATCCAATTATCCGGTGCTTTATTTCCAATTTAAACTGACCAATGCTTGAGTGTGGTAAAAAAAATGCATCATAAAACCGAAATTAGGTGAAGTAGTGAATAAATAAGCAACATGTGTAATAAGAAATAGGATAAGTAACTCTTACCCCCCGAACCCGAATTCTCTGGTTATGGAAGTGAGTTTTTCACTTCTTCCCAATTCAAGTTGGGTGGTGACTCCAAATCTACGTGGCCTAAGTAGATGGTCGTCATTTAGCCTGTGTGCCCCGATGCTATAAGCTCACAGATCCTCGTGATCGCGATCCCCCCAAAAAATGGCAGTGATCACAGTACCACTTGCTCTTTGCTTTTTTGGACTTCAAGCACACCTACATAACGCAATTTGTACATTCTTTTGAACCCAAACCTTAATTGGTTTAGGTTTGTTAGTCTCAAAGTAATCCGAAGGAAGCAATTACAAATGTTGTCTTCAATAGAAGCATACATTACTAGAGTGATCTTTGGTCATGCAATAAAAGCATTCAACATTAGCAAATCTATTTTTCTTAGAATGATATGATTTCCTAATGTATGAGACATGCTTTTGTGTTGTGAATGTATGGGTCTCCTAAATACTTTTTATGTCTTAGGATGAGAGTGAGACATACATTGGCAATTGCAATTTGTATTTTGAAAGGTTTGTGTAACATACTTATGAGTGTTGTGTCTAGTGTACATATAAGCATGTTTAGGTTTTGGTTTTCTAGTTTGAGACTTACCTCTTTGTGTCATGGAAGATTGAGTCTTATAAGACTTATCCTTATTTGCCATATGAGATCTTTTAGCATTAAAAGCTTGAGTCTCAAGAGGTTTAGATGTTAAGGGAGTGGAGTCACATGAAGCTTTAACGAAATTGATGTGAGATGATGATGAGGAAGACATTCCATTTTTATATCCAATTCCATGAGTATCTACATGGAATTTTTGAGAATCAATAAGACTATCTAAAGTTTCTTTTCCTCTCTTGAATTTAGAAATGGAATTCTTTAATTAATTTTAAGACCTCTTTAGAACGTTTATAATTTTCATCACTTGCTTTCTTGATTTGGTCTTCCAAGGAACTAGAAGATTTTAAATCACTAGGAAGTTTTCATTTGATTTAACAAGTTTAGAAAATCATTTTTTTAAGTTTTCAAATTCTTTGGTTAAACTAGATAGCTCATGCTTATAAACTTCCTAGAAAGTAAACTTTTACATTTAAGCAAGAGTTTACTCACGATAGAGCTCTCATCATCATCATCATCATAATCCTAATATTCATCATAATCATAAGAAGAATAAGAAGTAGATGGTACCTCATTTTCGTCTTCAAGAGCCATGAAGCAAAGGTTGGCCACTTCTTGTTGTTCCTCATCATTTTCGGATTGGGAGGAGTTATCCCATGAAGCTTTAAAGGCTTTCTTCCGATCCTTTGCTCCCTTGTTCTTGAATTTGAGCTTGGGGCAGTCACTTCTAATATGACTCAGTTTCTTGCACTCATAGTAAGTAACCTCTTTAGTCTTCTTGACTTCATATTTCTTGTTGAAGTTTTTTATTCTTGAGAAATTTTGCTTTCTTAAGAATTTCTTAAAGTTCCTTGTAAGCATGGAAATGTCACCGTCTTCATCACTAGAATCTTTAAGATTTTCTTCTTCACTATCATCTTGTGAAGGCTTTAAAGCTATGCTTTTTTTCTTCTGTTCCTTCTCTTCTTGCTCATCTCCTCTTTGTTTTATATTTAGCTTATGTGTAAGGAGCTTTCCAATAAGCACATCTGTTGAGAGAGTTGAGAGGTCTTGAGCTTCCTCAATTGAAGAGACCCGATATTCCCAATCCTTCTTAGGTAGGATTTTTAGAGTCTTATTGTTCACTTCTTCCTGAGAGAAATGCTTTCCAAGTTTCTTGAGAGTGGTGAGAAGAGCATTGAGATGGTTTGTCATCTCCATTATTAATTCATGTGGCTTCATTTTGAAGAGTTCATATTCATAAAAATGAAGTTGAACCTTTTTGCTCCTCACTTGCACATTACCTTCATAATGATTCTCTAGTGTCTCCCATACCTCTTTTGTGGATTAGCAATGTTGAACTTTGCCACATTCTTCTCTAGATATGGAAGAGAGTAGTGTGATCAATGCTCTCTTATTTTTGTGATTCTCTTTTTTTGAGTTTGATTCCATTGACTTCTCTTAAGAACCACTTCCACATCATCGATTTTGGCTTTTGGAGGTTCCCAACCATCTAAGATGACATCTCACAATTTTATTGGATCACTATCAAAATAGAGCTCCATTTTGAACTTCCAATGTGGGTAGTCACTTCTATCAAAGAATGGTCTAAGAGAAAAAATATTTTGAGATTCACTCCCCATGATCTTGAATTCTAGCAATTAAGTTCTTAGAACCCAAGCTCTGATACCAATTGAAAGAGCCCTAGAGAAGGGGTGAATAGAGCTAATGGAATATTTAGAAAATTAAAAATAAATTTAAAGAATGATTGAGAGAAAATTTAGAAGAACTAGATGAACACAATAATTTAAGAAGTTCGGATTCTCAACAATCTTATGTCGCCACCTAACTTATCCCCAAGTTAGGATTTTTAAATCACCATAATCTATTCCCTTAGGTTGATTTTTACAACTTTGAGTTTTAGGCTCAACTCAAACCTTATAATTAAGAGTTTTAAGGCTCACTCTTCAACCCAATTCCCAAGTGTTTTCGATAGGAAAACACTTCAACTTTTCATAATTAGAATAGAACCTCACTTCCCTTTTCTTAATCCCCATAAAATAGAAGAAGTAGAATCTCTATTCTAACTCACAACAAACTCTCATAAGAGTTATTCAAATACAAAGAAATTTTTAAAAAGAATTGATGCTCAAGGATTGCTAATAAGAATTTTAATGCTCAATGTGTATCATCCTAATTAATGAAACTTTAGAGCATGTATATATAGTTTTAGCATAAAAAATATAGCTGTTGGAGACATTGATTACGTCCCTAACATCTCTCTCTTTCAATAAATGCAAATTCAGCTTTTGTAGGATTTCGGATGCTCAGGATTGTGAGCGTAGGCTCGGGATCATGAGGGTTCAAAATTATGACCGTTATTTATAAAAGTGATTGTCGCAGACACTTAAGGTCTGGTCAGGGTCGTGAGCTTAGACCGTGAGCATATCAACCATATTTCTCACATTTTGGTCATAAGGAGTCAAGGTCATGAGCGTAGACCCTGAGGGTAGGCTAGACCTTAAGCGTAGGCTGGCCTCATGAAAACTTATTCGTTTTGCATCCGAACGCAGTCCTTTCCATTTGGTTCATTTCCCATGCTTTGTAGGACAGGTGTGGGGGTCTTTGAATGCTTCAAATATATTTCAAATGTCCTCAAGTAAGTTCCAAAGCTCGGTCAATTAACTTTGCTCTCATTGAATGTAATTGTATACCTATGTTTATAATCACACTTAAACAAAGAAAATTAGTGATCCAGAAATGTTTGTTAAAGTCAAAATTGGAATGGATTAACACTTGATCATGTAAATGTTCAACACCTTTGATCCCGCTCATGATTGTCTCTCGTGATTATCCCTGTGAGAGTTGTCACGGTGCACTCACGATCGTGATAATGGCCGTGAGCACCATTGGACCTTTTCCTAACTTGAGGTTCTTTTAGTTGCGCTCAGGACTTGTCTCGTGACTTCTCTCGTGAGCTTCATCACGGTTATGATGATGACCATGAGCACCACTGGAATTTCTCAACAAAAGGGACTTATGAGCTATTCTTCATCACGATTGGGTCACAATCGGGACTGTGATCATAACCCTTCACCACTTCTCTAAATTCTTTCTATTTTGAATTCTTTTCAATGTTTAACTAATACACACTTAAACACATGTCATTAGAACTTCAAAATTGTGTTATTAAATCAAAATAAGGTTAGATTTAGCCTTAATCATGCTAATGGCTAACACTAATGATGATAGTTTTAATGCTGTGATGAAAAATAAATCAACTAAGGAGCTGTAGGGATAAACAATTTATTTTCCTCAAAAATCCATTTCCTCTCTAAAAGTGAAAAGAACAAAAATCTATTTTTTAAAGATCAATAATATTTTCTTATCATTAAAATCTGATGATGAGGGGAAAAACTCAAGTGCAAGTCCAATGTCGACTTCACCTCGCTATAGTTCAACTTTAAGTTATGCTTTTAGTACCATATCTATCATGATGACCAACATGACATTAATGAAGAATAAATTACAAACTTTACCAAGATGGTGGAAGAGCTCCTAAATAGTTTTAAAGAGAAAGATGCCTAAATTGCACCTTTAATCGTTAAGTTGGAAAAAAAAAACAACTGGAAAAGCACCCATTGATCAATATCCAACTTGCTAAAAATACAAGTAGAAGAAGGAAATACTTTTGCAACTAATGCTAAAGACAACAATCAATTGGCAATCAGTAATCTACCTCAAAGAACTTATCAAACTTGTCAAAGATGAAGTGGAAACTCCAACACAATCACTTATACAAAAGTAAAGCCATACACACAAAGAATTGATATGCTAAAGATGCCTCCAAATTAACAACTACTTAAGTTTCAACAATTTAATGGCAAACGTAATCCAAGAAAACACGTCACTTATTTTGTAAAAACTCGTAGTAATTCAGACATGAATGGTAATTTACTCGTTAAGCAATTTTTTCGATCATTGAAAGACAATGCATTTGATTAGTACATAAAATTTAAAATTTGGCTACATAGTTAACATGACTGAACTTACTAGTACTCGCCAATGGAAAAATAAGCTTGTCATTAATTGTATTCAAATGCGGGGAAGCCTTAGCTTAAACTGTAAAGACCGACTCTCTAAGTCATCTACTATTGAAATGTGCATCAAAGGGATAAAATGGGGTTTGTCTCATATTCTTTAAGGAGTAAAGCCAAGTACTTTCGAGGAATTAGCTACTTGCGCTCATGACATGGAACTTAATATCTTAGATACTGGAAAAATCATTCCTATGCAAGAGCCAAATAATAGTAATGATAAGCAAGAAGCATACAAAATTACTAAGTAATGTAAAAATGAGCAATCTTTGACAATCAACTTAGTGTCAATCAAGATAAATTCTAAGCCTAGAAAGAAGAAAGAGGTGAACTTTACTATCTCTAATCAATTGCAAGAAAAGAAGAAGATTTCTTTATAGGAAAGACAAGAGAAGAAATAACCTTTTTTTGACTCTAATGTTAATAATGTTTTGATGAATTACTTGAAGAAAATTTTATTGAACTCGTAGAGATGAAGCGTCCCAGCAAAGCTAATCAATTTAATGATGTGAACTATTGGAAATAATATTGCTTGATTAGCCATCCTTTAAAAAAATATATATTTTGTCCTAAAGGATAAAATAATATATAAAAAGATAAATAATAAGTTAAAAATAAAAGGAGAAGTTGCCTTTGATGAAGAGGAATCAACAAACATGACTAGCATTGTAGATTCCAGTCCTTATATGACATCTACAATTTAAATAATGAGTTTTATATCATTTGATCCAATAACTATTGAAATTCCTCCATGTGTCAAAGAATAATTATGCACTAACATGCATTATAATCAAATATTCAACATATTATTGGGGGTACTGCTTCAAATGTTGAACCTGATGATGAAAGGTAGATCCTTGTCATTCACCAAAGAAGTTAAAAGAGGAATACTCCTAAGTCAATACCAGCTCAAAAAAGGGGTTAAAGTGATAAAAACACTTTCAAAAGCCCCAGTGGTGGCAAAGAAAAGAAAATTCAAATCCATAAAATAAAGAAGAGCATTGTCATCTCTTAAATCTAATGATATTTTCCAAAAACCTGGAGTGCTTATTACTTTGGCAGAGTATATATCAAGAGGATTTGAAAAATCTTTGAATACACTTTCATGTCACCATGTTAAAGGGGAGAACGAATCAAATGCTCAAGAAAATAAAATATGCCCTCATTATAATGCCTACATTGCATGTACAGAAAAAATCACTTTCACTAGAAATGACTTACTTCTTAGGCCAAAGTTTACAATCGACCATTATTCATCACAAAGTTCATTTGTGAACAAAAGAATAAAAGAATTTTGGTTGATAATGGATCAATTGTCAACAGAATTCTACTAAGGATAATGAAGCAACTTGGCATACCTATAGATGACTTGGTGTAAAGTTGATTTTTAAGGATTTAATCAAGGTAGTTAAAGAGCCCTTGGTAAAGTTCACCTTAATCAGTACATTAATGGCATGGAATCAAGTGTTATACTCCACATCATTAATGTAAGAACAACTTACAATGTATTATTAAGGCATCCTTAAATTCATGAAAATTTGGTGGTACCATTTATGCTCCACCAATGCTTCAATTATTACAAAAAATGGTGAAGTAAGGAAAGTCATGGCAGATATTAATCCATTTAATGAATCAGAATCACTATGCATATGCTAAGTTTTACTTTAAGGCAACAATAGTCGATGAAGTACAAATAAAAGTTGATTCAAAAAATTAATCCAAAGAAGAACTTAGCAAAAAGGGACAAGAACCATCCAAGGAAGCTCACTTAACCTCAACCATAAATGGAGAAAAGAAGAAAAAAGTTCAAAAATAGCAAGATAATTATATGCAAATGACTTCCAAACTTTCATGCATTCCAATGATAAAGAGGGTAGAAAGGCAAAGTTCCTTCAAGATTTAAGATAAAAATGTTGTGAGGAACTAAAGAATTTGATCCCTTTTATCACAAATCTCATGGTGATAAAAGAAACTCAAAAACCATTGAAAAGGTTTGTGAAACCTTCTCAAGGATCAACTATGGAACATGGAGACTTTCCCATAAAATATGTAAATGACTTTGATCCTAATGTTTACATATTATTATCTTATGCAAGATTCCACCAACAAAGCACTTCATTATTAGAGGAGCAAGATAAACCTCAATTAAAAATTTAGGATTTCTATGATAAAGTTACTATTTTTGTTTAAATAATATAATAAAGTTTGAGCCTTTAAGGTTTTGATGCATGTTTCTTTCATAGCAAATGTGAAATATCAAGTTTTTCAAATAAATAATTATTTTATTATTAAAGCATGATTTTAATATTTATTTAACTTGCATAACATGCATAACACTATTCTGGTGTAGTATAGATGATCTTATGATTAATTACCTTATTAGGGTAATATTTTAGAAATCACATGAGGTATTCATTTTGTCAATTAATTCTTATCATGCATTTGCATAAGCATTGTTCATTTGCTTATTTGTTTAGATGTTCCTTTTCATTTTTAGCTTATTTTTATTTTCTTTTATCTCGATAATATTCATTGAAACAAATGAAAGTTATATAATTGTTACAATTGTGTTATGGACGGATAAAATATGTGTTTGTATGCTTGAGTGCGCTAACCTTTGTTTTGCAGGAATATTCTAGTATTTTTATTTTTTTCCCATTTGGATGTATTTATTATAATAGGCAATTCTAAAGTGTTATAATCCTTAATCCCCTTCCCCGATTTATCTTCTCATTTGCATGTATTTGTTAGAATAGGCGATTTCAAAGGTTGTAATCCTTAATCTCTTTCCACGTTTTTCTTTTGTTTTTCTTTTATTTTTCTTTATTATTTTCCTTGATTATTTTGCATGTCTTGTGTGCTATTTGCTTAATTTGCTTACTTGCTTAATTTACTTTACTCATTATTTATTTTCCTTATTCCTTTATTTTCACTATTTACTATATAACTTGCTTTAATTGTTTTATTTGCAATATTATTATATCTTCATTATCCTTTGTGTCAATTATCAATCAATATCATGATAAATAACGTTAATATTGTTCAAGCAACTAATAGTTGAATGAATGCCAAATGCATCATTAAACCAAAACTAAGATGAAGTGACAAGCAGTTTGGGTTAGGTATATCAAGAAACAGTGAAGTAGGTGCAACTCCCTAAATACAAAATCTCTGACCGGGGAAACAAATTTTACTTACCGAGTGCAGTTTATTTTTCATTTCTTGACTGTGGTCAAGTGGCGACTCCAAACCTACAAAACTCCTTCAAGCTGTCCCTCCCCTATCAATAACACCTGGAATCTGACATCCTATCGCCTACCCCGCACATGTGCTCCCTTTAAATATGAGAGCATTGGGTTTTAATCGACACACTATTAATATTTTTCTATATTATAAATACTTTTATATGATTTTTTTTTTAAAAAAAGTGTTATCATAATTAATCATTATTTTGTTAATATTTTTATTAAATTAAAATTTTGTTTCGTTATTAATTATTTTATGAAATTTATTAATCTTGTTAAAAGATAAATTACATATGGTTTCGAGAACAAAATGAAAATCCGTGCTAAATAATTTATCAACACCCGCTTCCTCAAATGCCACTGATTTCACTATATGCTTTCATTCTCAGCTGTTATACTATTGCTGCAATCAGCAAAACTCTCAGATGATTTTTCAACTAGATTGTGATCTTCTCGTCCATTAAAATCACCTTTCTCCCATTGATGTTTCTCTACTAAGCACAAGCCTCGCAATTCAATTGCCACATCCTTCATTGTAGGCCTTTCCTCTCCCTTTATATTTAGACAACTCCTTGCCAACATTGCCACTGATTTCAGCTGATCAATATTTTTCTCATTCACCAGTTGATGATCAAGAATCTCAAGTAACCGATTTTCTTGAAGTGAAGTAATAAAATGCATAGCCAAATGCCTCTCTTCTTCTCGACTTGCAAGAGATATTGCTTTCCTTCCTGTCAACAACTCCGCAAGAACAACTCCGAAGCTATAAACATCACTCTTTTCTGTTAACTGGCTTGTTTGCATATATTCAGGATCCAAGTATCCAAAAGTTCCTTGCACAAGTGTTGTCAGCTCATTTTTATTCAATGGGATCAACTTGGAAGCTCCAAAATCGGACACTTTGGCAGTGTAATTTTTGTCTAGTAATATGTTAGCAGACTTTATATCACGATGAATTATGGGGGTAGAAGCAGCAGAATGCATATATGAAAGTGCCTCTGCAACTTCAGTTGCTATCTTTAAACGAGTTTCCTGTGGAATCAGAGTTTTTCCATCATTGTCATAGCTTTGTATATGATCAAAGAGGGTGCCATTTGTCACGAATTCATAAACCAACAATGGAACTTGAGTCTCCAAACAGCAGCCCAACAGTTTCACCACATTTCTGTGATTAATTTGGGAGAGGATAGTAACTTCATTGATGAATCCTTCAACTTGAGTTTCATCTCCAATCTTAGACTTTTTAACAGCAACTACTTGATTGTTTGATAGTACTCCTTTGTACACTGTACCTTGACCTCCTTTACCTAAGATTCGACTCTCATGGAAGTTATTTGTGGCTTTTTTCAAGTCTTTTTCAGTGAATATTTGAGCTGGTTTAATAGAGCTTTGATCATGTTCAGAAAGTCTTTGCCGTAATAAATAGCCACCATTTTCTTTGAAGTATTTTTCTCTGAGTTTAATGAGTCTCCTTTTTCTCAATCCAAAATACAGCCAAGAAACTGCTAAAAGTAGACCCAAAAGGCCCAAGCTGATTCCTATAAGAAAATCATTAGAAATATGAATTCATGTTAGAGATGTTTGTACCATTTTTTTTTTCATACATTCAACCGTGGATTTAATCATCAGACCAAGCATCTAGGGACAT
>CATIWK010595177.1:0-11770 GCA_949634005.1 Mallotus japonicus
GAAGAAACAGACTCTCTGCATCTCCGTCATTTCTCTCTGTTTTTTTTAAATATATATATAGCAGAGGTTTTGGTAGGGCGCAGTGTATGAGTAGCGTGCTTGAAGAGAGAAAGGCTATAAATGAAAATGAAAAGGACGCGAGATCAAAAATGAAAACGTAAAACTCAATTCTGAAAAAAAAAAAAGCGCCCGACCATGAAAGAAATTAAACTGGTCAAATAGGCTGTTTTATGAAATTTCCTCTAAAAATTAAATTAATTAAAATACAATGCTAATTTAATTGAAATTATGCTTCCTATTTTATAACTTTAAAAATTAAATTAACTAAAATTTCAGTAGTAATTTTGTTAAAAATATATATTTTCTATTTTAATTAGGTCTACTTATATTGTCATGACCCGAACCTATAGTCCGTGACCGGCACTAGGGAATGAGAATACATAAAGTATCCGAAACCCATAGTAAGCCTTAGAAAAATTTTTTTTTCGCGAAATATAAATCATTTAATACTAATAAAAATAAAATCATAAACCATAATAATAATTTCAACGTCATTTACATTAACATCAGTGTACAAATACACAATACAAATCCATAATACCGATAATACAAATTTTGACATTAACTACTACAGTGTCTAGAATTTAGATACATAATGTTTACTCAAAAGACCTACATAAAGTAGCCGGTAAAGAAGAAACCCGGCTCAGACAATGACCACTACCAGTATGACAGTGAGGTCCTGAAAAAAATAGGTTGAAGGGAATTAGACCTCACTGAGTGAATCAACTTTATGAAATGCATGCTGGTTTGAAAACATTTATTAAAACCAAAACCATTTTTAAAACAAGTAAGGTAAAGTAAATATAATAAATTAAAATCTTTTTCTTTACTCAAATATTTTTTATAAAACTCTTTTCCAAAATCCACCACAAATTTTAATACGGAAATTCTCGTATCATTATGTAAAATATTTTTTTAAGTGGATAATTTGGTAGAACACCTAGACTATCAGTTCTAATAACCTTCCGGTTCTCTTTAATCCATACGAATGCCGGTTCCCGAGATACTAAGTATCAACCGAGCTACCAGCCGCAGTCTACCACTTATTCCAATATTTACTGGCGGTTCTCAAGAAACTAAGTATCAACCGAGCTACCGGTCCCAGTAAATAATCACGTATTCCAATAGTTACTGGCGGTTCCCGAAATACTAAGTATCAACCGAGCTACCGGCCCCAGTAATTAATCACTTATTTAAATATTTACTGGCGGTTCCCGAGATACTAAGTATCAACCAAGCTACCGGCCCCAGTAATTAATCACTTATTTCACTTTCTCGAGATTCTACCAGTGCGCACGTGGTCCTAGTGATACCCACTAGGTAGCATGTTCTACCAATCTCTCCAAATCAATTTAAATTATAAATAAATATTTAAATAAAATAAATGATCATCCAATGAATGAACAATTAAGTAATTAAATAATTAAATAAAGCATAACGAATTAATTTCCATTTAAAGCATACTTTTCAATACTGTTCATAATAATAACCATATGAAATCATGAATATGACAGTAGGAATATTTCATAAATAAGTTCACATAATCAATTTATTTTCTACTCTTAATCACGTGAAAAATATGATTTAAATACGTGCAACACATATCTCATAAAATTAACTCACAGGTTGAGCGTGCCGGGCAACGTGTTCTCTGTTGCCCTAATGCTACAGCCGAGTCCTGGAGTTCTCTAAAATAAACAATATTTATTTAAAATATGCTCATAAAATAAAATAAATAAATTCATGAAAATTCTCGGAAATCAATAAATTCACGAATGAGGGAATTGACTTGATCTAAGATACAATGCTAGACAGACTCGGAATTTACAGATCGGTGTCACGTTTTACGAGGAGCCTACCAAAAATTGGGCAGAGTCTCTTTTGTAAAACGGACATCTCTCTACAAAAAGTAGAGCCGATCCTGCACGAAAAACACACTTCGAATATTACACAGCTCAAATCTCAGGTTGGGCCCCCAAGCTACACCAAATGCCCAACCGAGAACCAATATTCACAATCAATTAAATAAAATAATTTTCATTAAAATCACAAATAAATCATAAAAATCTCATTTAAATACCACAATTTAATTTATTTACAAAATAAGACATAAAAACTATTATTTTCCAAAATAGGCAATAGAAATCAAATTTATAATTAAATTCAATTAATAAAACCCATTTTCCACTTTAAACTTTTTAATTAGCATCAAACATAAATAAATATTTAATTTGCTCAATCATATAATAAAGTAACCAAAAGCTCATTCAACATAAAAATAATAAATAAATCATAAAAATTTATTTAACCATCATAATTCAATTTATTTCCAAAATAAGTAATAAAAACAATAATCTCATAAATTTTCCTGTAAACTTCTTTTAATAAAATCACCATTAATTATACATAAATTATTTAAATAATTCAAATATATCATAAAAATCATAATGACTTATTTAAGCTTAAAAACCATAATTAAATTTATGATTCTCCTAATTTCCAAAAATTAATATTAAATAGCTAATAATAGAATTTAATTCATAAAAATATATTCTAACACTAAATATAATTAAATCAATCAATTAATTAAATACTACAATATTTATACACATATATATAATTTCTGGAAACTAACTTAAAATCAAACCAAAATATACAAAATACTAATTTAACTAATAAAATTAATTTATACAATCTAAAATTAAAATCATCAATAAACATATTATTTAACTATACATTTACCAAAAATTCACTTAAAATCAATTTACACAAATTAATTCCAAAAAAATAATATTTCACAAATTACTACCCAAAAATTAAAATAAATTCAAAAAAAATATAAGAAAAATATATTTGCAAAGAATTTAACTTCCATAACACAAATCCAACTCAAATCTAACATAAACTAAATTAATTCTAACTTAATCTCACAAAATACAAAACTAACTAACTAACTAACTACTCAAATTTAGAGCTAAAAAATGAAGTAGTTAGCATGAAGTACCTTAAGGAGAATTGAAGCTAAAGGAAAGAGGAAGAGTTTAAGCTCAAGATCGCCGGAGAAGGACGCCGGAAAAGTACTCCGACGAGGAAGGAAAGAAGCTGCCAACAGAGAGAAAAATCGCGAGAGGGAGAGGAGACAAGCTGCTTGTCGGAGATGGAGGTCTTCTGGCGGCTGTTGGTGGCGAGGAGGGCTATTGGTGGTGGTGGTTCGGTGATGGCAGGTGGTGGCTATGGCAGAAGCAAGGGTATTTGGCGTGGAAGGAAGAAGAAAATGAAGTAAAGTTCAGGGGAAAGAAGGAAGCTAAAGCCACCCGTAAAGAAAAGAAAAAAATAAAAGCTTATGTTTTTTGACTAACTTTTTGACTATTCTGATTTTAAAAATAATAATAATAATAATAATAATAACAATAACTTTACTCTCCTAAACCTCCACTGCTCAAAATAAAATAATATATATATACACATAATACACACACACACACATATATATATATATATATACAACATTAAATTCTTAATAAAGTGTATTAAAATACACTAAATTAGTAATATTAAAATATCAACATAATATTCAATATACAAATCTAAATTAATATCACCAAATAATAATCTCAAAATAATTAAAATATTTATTAACATTGCAAATCTCAAAATTAATTTTAAAATTTTATTTAATAAAATACAAGTCATTACATATATTTTATCTAATATAAATCAAATAAGATAACATAATTTTATAAGTCTCACTAAATTAAATTTAATAAGTAAATAATTAAAATGAAAATTAATAAATTTTATAAAATAATTAATTATATGAAAAATATTAACTTCAAAAATGTTGAAAGATTGTGTTTTTAAATAGAAAAATTATAAAAAGGATAATAAATTACTATATTATAACTCTATCAAGTTTGTAAAATTATATTATTATAAAAATATTGAAAGAGTGTTGTATAATTGTTCAAATAGAAAATTTGTTAAAATTTTAATAAATCACTATATTATAATGTAACACTATCAACATTGAAAAATTAGATGACATATAAATAAAATAATACCCTTATTATTTTAAAAACTTATTAAATTAAATTTTATTAAATAAATAATTAAAATTAAATTAATTAAATTTTTTATTTATCTTGTATCTGTAATCATATTTTAAAAAATAGAGCATATAATTTTTTTTAAGAGTAATATTTCTGTAAAAAATATAGTATAATTATCGTTTTAGATATTTTTATAAAATTTAATAAAAAAGAATTAAAAATAAATAAATAAATTTTTATCTTTTATTTATTAGTTGAAATTAAAAAATTACATTAAATTACTTTTTAAGTGATAAAAGTATTATCATAAATTTATAATACTAAATTGCTATATTAATAAATAACACTTATTTTTCAAAAAAATATATATATAATTAAATAAAAATAATAACGATAATAATAATTTCAAAGTATATATTTAATAATTTCTTAATTATCGTGAGTCTAAAAAAACACAGAGGTTATAGACCAATGATAGCTAAATTTACATCTTACTCTGTTGTTTTAAATTCGATGCATATATAGCCAACACTAGAAAGGTGAAAATGCAAAATTATACTTGCGGGTGCACAATTTTGCTTAGTAAGAAGAAGATGAATTGACACTTGAGGCCTTGCCACTTGAGCTCTTAAAGGGTTGAGGTCATGGGTTCAATATCTCATCCTCTCATTAGGTATGTAAAACTCATCCTTGGTGGTGGTTCACAAAAATGATTTTCAAACTGCTAACTACCCCCTCCCTGTCCCAATGATAATAAAAAAAAAAAAGAAGAAGAAGAAGAAGAATTGTACTCAAACTCGCCCAATAATTATAATTAGATACCATGGTCTAGTTAACATAATCCGTAAATTATTAGTTTATTTGGTACTAATCAGTGTGTCTAAATAATTTATTTTAAATTATTTTGTTTCTATTTCATGCATTTTCTCATAAAATTTATTATTATTATTATTATTTTGAAAAATAAGGACAATATGAGTAGTAGTGAAATACAAATAAAATTGTTAAATAGAATGGAATTGGTCACGAAAACAAAGTTTGGTGCATTGCATAATTTCACCACAAAAATTTAAGAAATGATGGTTGAAAAGTGCCTGAATGCTCATTTGGTTCTTTCAAGAAAAATAGATGTTTCTAATATTTGAAAATTATAAATTTCATTTATAAGCATTAAAAAAATAAATAAAATAGCTACTGTAACTTCTATTTCCATGTGCTTATCCAACGAAGCATTTTAAGCCTAAGAATGCAAGTAGAAATGTCCTCTTCAAAATCTGCCGGTGTACTGTAGACTCCCATTGTTCCAATAGACTTTGAGAGTATTGCAAGTGCAGAAGGATGTTCGATGGGCCAGAAAATCTCCACATCATAGTGCAGAGAGTTCACATCAACACAGAAAGTTCATATGAACATGTAAAAAAAGCAAGACTAATCACAAAAAAAAAAAAAAAAAAAAAAGGAAATGAAAATTCTGCAAATTGCTTATATTAAAACAAGCTGAAAAAAATTTACATGTGAATTAGAAGACACTGAAACTTGTGTATTCGCTAATTTGGGAGTAAGGACAAATGAATTGTCTAAATAGAGGCCAGGATCCAGAACATCACATGAGTTGATATGCCAATAAGAAGCCAAGTGAAGAAAGCAAGAAGTATGGAAATCTCAAACTTATCACATGGAAGTTCTGCGTCATACTTGTAAATGTTCAAGTCTCTCACATATAGGACGACAACACCTGCTGATGAGCATGCAGCTGCTAGTGATAACATTGCAGTCACCTGCCCATTTCAAACAATTAGCTTCAACTCTCTTGCTAAGTGCCAATGATACTCCAGAAAATTTGCCAACTTCCAATAAATACCAAGTGTCCAACTGAATTTTTTTGTGTGTGTACCAAATCAAGGTCTTACAGCTGGAAAGAGACATGAGAAAACTAAGATGCTGGTTTTAAGGACTGTGCATTGCAGCAATATGACCAAACATTTCAAAGGAGAGACTAGAGAAAATCTCAAGTTCAAGCTCCTTCTGCAAAACATAATACAAAGATGCACCACTTGTAGTCAATAATTTAGTTCTTATGTGCCTAGCCAAATAGGTTGGTTCATACACTAGTCTAGTTGTACTGCCTGCCTCACTGCAGCTCTTAACATTTAAAATTTTTATTCTTTAGCTAAAAATGCCTTCTACAGAGATTTCCAACATCATTACCAATAAGATCACAAAATATGATCATTAGGAAACAATGAACCTACACAGAAGTTTAAAGGACATGATAATGTGCAACAAGTACCCCTATAGCCAAGAACAGAAACTTAGTAAAAAAAAAAAGGGTTTTGGCTCTTGTTTTTGTTTTGGTTTATTTCATCTGTTTGTTTGTTTTTTCTCTCTTCTTTTGCTTAGTTCTCTAGGGAGGGGTTCTTTTCATCACTTGATGAAATTCCATCAAGTGGTTTTCCCCTCAATTCATTAATAAAATAGTATCTGCTTATAAAAAAATACATAAATAAAAAGAAATAACTAGTTTTGCTTCATTGTTTGTGACTAGAATACTTTGCCAATAAAAAATGAGAAGAAGTGAAAAATATCATTTTTCTATTGACAATCTAATGCCTTGTTGTGATAGAAGCCAGTCTAAGGGGCAGAAATCTGCCACAGTAGTGGACATTGTTAACACAGGAAAGAAAACAGTATAACTATAGCTGACATTTAAAGATCGGGAAAATCATAATTATCATATGCATATATTCACATGTCATTAACAGGTAATATGAAGATAAAAGAATAATACCCAATCGCCTATAACAAATAGGCTCACTAGGACAGGATTTTGAAGGTCTCTCTTTCTCCTCAAAGCGTAAACATCAAGACATGCAAGTCCAAAGCTCCACAGAACTTGAAGCCCCATTGATGCAATCAAATAGCTGAACCCAATAGATCACTATTAAAAACATTATCATTACTCATTCTTTAAATGCATACAGGGGAGGGGAGGTGGGAGTCACCAGGTGGCCTACTTCAGAAAAATATTTGTAGAATGATAACTACTTCAAACATGAAGTGAAAAGTGAATACAATATTAAAGATAGACCCATATGTGCAGCTATATGCCATAAAATGCATTAATATGATAGTGATTTGATCAAAATTATTTCAGTTCATTTGATAACAAAGTGATGGTTAAAAGCTCCAATTGTGTTAGTAAACGAACGAACATTTATATGACAAATATCAAACATGTGAATTCTAGAAATAAGGAATAGCACGTTGAGCTGATTGACAAAATATTATAGGGAAACAATAGAGGTGGATCCTATCCCCATCAAAAGATAATGAGCAAAAGGGAGCCTCAGTTAGAATAACGTATGTTAGACAAACCATAAAACTGTGAAGGACCAAGAATGCAAACAATTGTGTGACATGAGAAGGAAGGGACATAGTGCAACCTAGAAAAGAAATTTATGTCCAACCAAGTCAGATGATTTATTAAAGAAATCTAAGAAAAGTAACATTTAAGGTTAAAAGATTCCATCCCAAAGACACATCATTCCAACCTAGAAATACCTGAAGGTACAGCATTCCATCCCAATACTTCAAATTACAATTTAAAATGGTCAAGGAAACTACGGTTAGTTTTCAAACAAATACAAACGGGTACCATCACATGATTTCTGCCATATAGACGAACACATTTTACAAACAAACATGCCATCTTATACTGTACTGCCACCTCACTATTTTTGCACCTAGATGTCGCAAAGCAATGCCACATCCACTATGGAAAGTTAAGAATAACAAAAGGGTTTAATACTTCATGTATCCTCAATTAACAGACAACTTCAATTCAAGTTCTGAATAATTATGTAAAATTTGCAAGTTTCTCAATTAGTATTTGATATACTTGCAATTAAGAATTAAACCAAAATTAAAATCCTGAGAGAAATATCAAACTTTTCAGCCTATAAACTAACACAAAAACCAATTATTGCATTCCACAAATCAAATAAGCATCGCATAAATAACCCTAATTGTATATATCTTTTGATTGGCATTTTACAAGACTTTTATAATCTTTATGCGAAATCAAAATCATGGTTGCATTGCATATCAAATAAAATCCGACATAAATAAAGACTAATTTCGATCATAAGCAAAAGAAACTGGAAAAAAAAAAAAAGACAACATACCAGAAAGCGGTATAGTTGGAGAAGCCAGCAGCAGAGGCCATAACTGAAATAGAAGCAGCAGCAAAACCGCATTGCCCTAATCTCAGCACTAGTCCACTCACCGTCCCTGGACTCCCAATCAGCTCCTTCATTTACACAAAAATAATCAAAGAAAACCCTACCCTTCAAAATGTATCCATTGGCTAAAATAAGTTAATTACATTTATTGATTCCATATGCAGCAAAAGAATCAAACTAAGCGAATTGGACTATAGTTATAGGGTGATTAGGGATCGGTTTCGATTTCGAAGAGGAAATTGGTGAAATCGATCGCTGATTTTGGTTCCGAAATGGGAATCAAGTGTTGGTCTGGAGACAGGAGCTCTTTAATACTGACAGACGGCAGTTCCTGCCTGGAATTTTAGTACTTTTTTTTGCTCTTTTTCAGGTCATTATACAAGTGATAATTACATCATTTCAGCCTAAATAGCGATTGGCCTCCTAAAATATATAGCTGGATGATAAAAATATTAACGCCCAAATAAAAAAACTATTTATGAACCCGTGCTTTATATGGACGATAAATAATATATATGTATTCTAAATTAATTAATTAAATAATTTTAATAAATTAAAATTAAAATTTAATTAAATATAAAAATAAAAATTTAAAGTTATTGTAATAATTTTATTTTATTATTTTTAAGAGTATATATTTATGTTTTCAAAAAAAAAAAGAGTACATATATATATATATAATATGAATAATAATAATAATTAAATAAATAAAATAAAATAGAAAATAGAAAATAGTTGAAAAAAAGATGTTTTAATTAAAATAAAAGACATAATTTTTTATAACAAATAAAAGTAATAGTTTAGATATAATAAAATTAGAGTCTTTTATGTAGAATAGAAATGTGCATTGTAAAAAAAGATTTTTTTTTTTATATTTTTCATAGAGAAATATTGTGAATTTTAATAAATCAACACATAAACTTTTAGGAATGAATACTGAATTATAAAGAGAGATATTTGTCAAATTTTGGATTTAATGACTTTGAAGTTCAACGTTTAATATATATATATATATATTATGAGCTTTAGCAATTTTGTCAAATTTGATACATCTGTTTAATTTTAATAATGTCATTTATCAATTTTTAAATTTTTGTATTCACCCATTAAAATTTGATGAAATTTTACTAACGTAAACATCGGAAAAAGATAAATCGTTTCGTAAGCATCACATCAAAACATATTGTTTTAACTATTTGCAATTTGATCACACTATATTGATTTTTGATAATTGATGCATAATTTTTCATTTTCATTTAATTTATATTTTTCAATGATGCATGTAAACTAAATATTTAAGTAATGAAAATTTAAAATTAATTTTTCTAATGAAATAAATTATTATTTTTATTACTTATTTTTAAGTAATGAAAATATAATTGATATATACTTTTGAGTTAAATTATTATTTTGAAAATAAATTTTCATTTTAATATTTTAACAATTTAATTTAAATATTTTAAAATATTATATTATATATACAATTGCAAATAAAATTTAAAAAAGTTTACTATTTATTCATATAAAATATAATAATACAGTTATTAATTAAAAATTAAAAATTAAAAATAAAATTAATTTTTTATAAATTAATTAATTAATTGCTATAAATTCATTTATAAAGGAAAAAGGTAAAATTATTTTCAATAAAAACGTATTGATCATTAATTACTTCATGTATAATTTAATTAGAAACTTATTTAATATGTAATTTTTAATTTTTCTGGTGGCCATATTAGCAAGGTTTCATCGGATTTTCAATCGGTATATGGAATTATAAAAATTAAAAAGTTGATAATGATATTGTCAAAATTATTTGCCAAAAATGCTAATATTTATAAGTTTTTATAATTTGTCCAATATCTATTAATCTATTAATATATATAAAGTTGGGTTGAAATTTCACTGTAGATGAACAGTGATATAAAAGGGTCTCAATTTCATCAAATTTACAAATTTACCACCGCTTAACCACTACTCAAAACGACGTCGTTTAAGTTAAAAGACAAAAAAATCCTTAAAATGTTCAAAAAATTATTGTTTTCCTTGGGCGTATTGCCATTTCACAAAGTAGATGAGCATTGATAAATCAACTTTCAATTTTCACAAATTTACAAAATTGCCACCGTGTTGCCCCTCTTCAAAATGACACCAATGACCCTGAAAAGACAAAAAAAAAAAAAACCTTGAAATATGCAGAAATGATGTCCTATCCCTTAGTCATATTGTCATTTCCTTTTTTTTTTTTAAACATGTTGTCATTTCTCCTTATGCAAAGAGAGAGCTTTCAATATAATCAACTTAAATTGAAAAATATTCTACCTAATTAATTAGTATCTTTTTCCTGATGGTCATTATCATTACATAAATTTTTTTTCCAATTAACTAATAATTTGAACAAGATAATACATAACAAAAATTAAATTAAAAAAATCTTAATCAAGAGTACCACGGATTCGAAAATTTAAAAAAAAAACTTAATAAAGAGGAATAATTATTTGGGACTCTATTAAATAAAAATGGTTTATTATCTTTCTTTTTCTCCATTACTATTAGTTACCACTACATAGAACATGGTTGGCAAAATTAGCAATTGAAAATGGTTGTGGCTAAAACAAATTAGATGTACACATGGTAGAACATACCAACGATATTATGTAAAAAGCCACATTTGTAATTCCTTTGGAGGGGTTTTGACTTAATACAATATGCATATGCATGGAGAATTTGTTAGTTTTAATTAAAAGAGTTCTTATAAGTCGATTATAATTTACTATATTACTATGAGTTTTCACTTTTCAGAAAATTAGTTTTTATCAATCGTAGTTAGAGGAGTTTCTATAAGTCGATTATTAATTACTATATTATTATGGTTTTCGTTGTTTTTCAGGGAATGGTACCTCTTATTTCACAAGATGGAATCTATAAGCTAAATGATTTCATTTTTGTACTTGCATATATGCAAGTTGTTTATAGTATTCTTGCCAGTTGCCATAGCCTTGGGAAGGGTAAAGGTATTTAGTTATATCATTGCTCTAAATTTTTAAATTTCTAAAATTGCCAATTCAATCAAATTCGTGTTTAAATGCAAGCAATTTATTTGAAAATCTTAAATTTCAAATGTAAAATTTTTTATCTATTCTACCTTTACAGGCTTAAAAACATCAGAAATACCTCTAATTACTATATTAATCAGTTAAGTGCAAATTGATTTATTTTCAAAGGAATCACCTCTAAAGAAAACTTCATTCCATGTGTTTTTTAAATTTTTTTCACCATTAAACTATTAATTTTATTCCACTTTTTAAATTTTTTTGATATCTTATTCTAGAACGAAGAACTAGAAGTTAATGATAATTTAACATTTTGTTTGAGCATCCCTGCAAATGTGGAAGCTCAGCAAATTAAAAAAAAAAA
>CATIWK010595225.1:0-17215 GCA_949634005.1 Mallotus japonicus
CTCACCTCTTTTGCTTTGTATATTTTTCTTTAATTTGCTCATTAATTATTATGCACCGAGCAATTTGATTAGAGTAGTAATTTAGTATAGCATTTAGCTATCCATCAATTATATATGCTATCAATTAATTTTTTTTATTGTACATACTTAATTTGACCAATTTTAATGTATATTTTTTCTTTAATTTGCTCATTAGTTATTATGCTAAAAACTAAATTTATAATTTTTTTTATATTGTGACAGTTGATTATCTTTTATGAGATTTTGATTATAGATATAATTATGGATAAATTTCTCAAAAGAAAAATTTTCATTGAAGAAAGCTAAATTTGGTGTTTTTTTCTCATAATTTTGATTATCCGTTTTGATTTTGATTATCTTTGATGTTATTTTTTGGGTATATTATTTTTTTTAGTTTAAACTATTAGTAGTGTATTTGAAATATTATTTACGTTAGTTTATATTAAATGAAACATTTCTAGTCTATTAAAATAAGGTAAAGTTTGCCCCCCCTGAAAATTTTTTCTGGCTTCGCCCTTGCTTCCAGACGACCTAGTTATGACTTTATGCTTAGTTTGATGATATGAGCTCCACTTTTACCGTAATAAGCTTCCATGTCATGTGCCATATATGCCATTTTTCGAGTTAATAAAATTATGCTCAATTTATTTCCAACATCAATTGTAAATTGAGAATTAGGTTTGCAAAGAGAGAAAAATGATGGAGTGAACAAGAAAAATGATGGAGTGAACAAGAAGAGAGAAAAAAAAAACTAATAAAGTGGAATAATGATGAAGAAATATTTGTAAAAAAAAAAATTATAAGGTTTTTTACAACCATAGACTATATTTTTGTTTGACTGAATTTTTTTGGCCCACAACATCATTTGTTTAAAGTCCAAATTGCATTTGTGATCTACTTGGTGGCGAAGTCAAGGAAATCCTTCTTCAGAAGGATTTGACTCTTATTTAGGATTAAATGGTTCTTTCTTATTAAAGAGAATTTTTTATTATTAGGATATTCTGTTCCTTTATAAATAAGGCCAAATTTATATGTGTTGGGTGTGCCAAAAAGGCACTAAAGATGCCATCATGATGTTTTAGGTTTAAGCTCTTGTGTCTCTTGTTTTGATATCTTATGAGAGACATATTAATCTCTTTAAGGGCTAGAGATTTTTGGATGAGCTTATTTGGGTGTAATTGGGTTGAAGAGTATCTCCATGTTATTTTCTTGTACTCTTTTTCCGGTGTAGTGAATTTGTTGCCTCCTTCGTCCGTGGATGTAGGCTTGCATCGAACCATGTTAAATTAGTGTGTTTTGTGTATGTACTCTATCGTTGCCATGTTTATTTATTATCCCAAATAATTTTCTAATCCTCACACACTTTTGCAAAGACTAAATTTCCTAACAAGTGGTATCAAAGCTGTCTATAATTATTTAAGATTTTGTTATTCGTGACATTAAGGTTCGAGATAGAAAAATTGTATCGCAATATGGCTTATAGTGTGCAACAAGTATTAGTACGAGTATTTTTAACATATAGTTGGATGCATGAATCATTGTTGGAGAAAGATAAATTGGCATCTATAATAAGCAAAGAGAAAATGAAGAATTTTGATAAAAAGGCCATTGTTGTCATACAGGCTTGAGTAGTAAGTACTTCCTTGGAAATCCGTGTTGATAATTTACATCTGTCATGATGGATTAAAGCATTTTATGGAGAAGGTGGAGCATTTTTTTAGATACAAGAAAATTCAAGTCAAGGTAGAGATTGTTAAATATATGCCTTGAATTGTTTGGCCTATAACATTATTTGTTTAAAGCCCAATTGCATTTGTGATATACTTTGTGGTCAAGTCAAGGAAATCCTTCCTCAAAATGATTTAACCCTTATTTAGGAATTAAATGGTTCTTTCTTGTTGAAGGGAATCCTTGATTATTAGGATGTTTTATTCTTATATAAATAGGGCCAAAATTATATATATTGGGTGTGCTGAAAAGGCACCAAAGGTGCCATCATGATGTTTTAGGTATAAGCTCTTGTGTCTCTTATTTTGATATCTTGTGAGAGAAATGTTAATCTCTTTAAGGGCTAGAAATTTTTGGGAGAGCTTATTTAGGTGTATTAGGTTCAAGGGTATCTCCATGTTATTTTCTTGTATTCTTGTTATGGTGTGGTGAATTTGTTGCCTCCTTCGCCCATGGATGTAAGCTTGCACCGAACCACGTTAACTTGGTGTGTTTTGTGTATATTCGCTATCATTGCCATGTTTGTTTATTATCTCAAATAATTTTCTAATCCTCACGTGCTTCCTCAAACACTAAATTTCCTTACAATTTTTTAGCTTAAATCATTAACGCTGTACTTTTCTATATAAATTTATAATTCAAGGAGATAAGAGCATAGATCTCTATTAGTAGATTTAGAAACTCAAAGGTCTATATGGGGAAGCTGCAAATTCATCTCAAGAAGTTGTTCATCAATCACTTTTGTACTATTTTCACCCTTGTTCATCAATCACTTTTGTACTATTTTCACCCTTCCCACTCAATCTCAATTGTAATTTACACTTAACATTTTCCCATTATTACATTCTTCGAGCTTATATTCAAAATCTCTGACTTAACACATCAAAAACTCATAAACCACTTCTAATTTTTACCGTATTATACAAATTCCACATGCATGTTGTTGTTTTTGTAGCTATCTATACAATATAATAAACTTAGATGTGGAATTCACTATTCATGCACACTGAATTTTGCATCCAGCTGTATTCCAATTTTGCCCCCTTAATATCAATCAAATGATGTCGTTGGTTCTATAATTAAGTTGCACAGCCCCGTGTCAGTCATGGATGCTTCTTGCTAGCTGTATTTGACCTGTTTCCAAAACTTATTTTATATTTCAATTTTTCCCTTGCTCTCAATAAAAACGACGTCGTTGTTTTTCCCGGTCAAGTTGCATAGCCCCGTGTCATTCATGCATGCTTCTTGCCAGTTGTGTTTGACTTGTTTCAATTTATTTTATTTCTGTCACTTCAGTCCTTTATTCTCTAGATATATAGTGTTGTGTTTATGGTCTTTATGTCTATTTCATTCTTTTTTTCAAAGAATTATTTGTTATGTTTTTTTATTTGTCCTTGCCAACTTTGCCCTCCCTTTATCAATAGACACAACACCGTCTATCTATTTTAATTGTAATTTTCATTAGTCCATAAGAATCCCCAATCAAAAAACCATGCTCAATTTTTTTAAATAAAATATGAATTTAATAGTTTTGAATCTTTAGTTTATTAATGTCTCTTTTTGATAAAATATTTTTTCCATTAGGACTGACGAATCGGACCAATAATTTTAATTTATGCTTTTTTGGACTATATTTGCGTTTGGGCAATCAAAAAAATTATTTGTTTTTTGTGTTTTTAGACTGTAATTTTTTACATTAAAAAACTAAAAGTTAGTTGTTTAATCAATAATTCAATTGCTAAATTTTTGTATTCGCAATTTTTTTAAAGGTGAATCCCACTGCAAAGCGCGGCTTACTTAACTAGTTATCACAATATATGTAGATGCTCAAATCAAGATCCTTATAATTCAAGGATGTTGCCCTTGGATACTTGAGGAAAAAGGTGTCATGAAGTCATAGAGTTGTGTGGCTAAGTCCAAGTGATGATGGCTACTTCATAATCTCCTTCCTTGTCTAAGGCTCTATTTATTTAGTAAAAATAAGGGAGGAAATTAGAATCGGAATGGATGATTCCGATTTCTAGTGTTTGATTGGCTAAAATTTAATATGGAAGTGGGATATGATTTCCCCATCAATGGAAATCACGATTGTCCTTCTATTCTTAGGGAGTAACTTTTAATCCCTTGAAAATCAAGTCAAATCAATTATAAATTGGTAAAAAATTTGTATATTAACCTTTATTTTAAAAATTTATAAATAAAACATATAAATTAACAAAAATATGTATAAAATGTTTGAATAAAAATATTTATCAAAAATAAATAATTTTTATAATATTTTTATAAATAAATATATTATAATAGATAATTATAATATTAATTTTAATATATAAAAATAATTTTAATTTTAATTTTTATATATAAAAAATAATTACAAAAATATTTTTACATAAAAGAAAATTAGTTACTAAATGATGTTGATTTTCATTCCTATTTCCATTCCCTAGAAAACCAAACGTCTTCTTCAAATTTTCGTTCCCTTTCTCATTCCTCTCATTTCGATTTCGATTTCGGAACATGAATCAAGTGTCCCTAATTTATTTGGTACTAAATCTTCCATAGGGATTGAAACCCACTTTTGAAACCTCAAGTTCCATCATTTTTTTCTATATCCTTTTCTACCCTTTCTTGAAAATTTTTTCTTGCATATAATCGGATTTCCTTCTCAGCTTAGATTGTCATGTCTTACCCCAATCAAATAACCTCCAACACCAATTGTTAGACAAACACTTGTTAGGAAGCCATAAATTTTGTCTAAGCCATAAATTTTGTCTTTCCCTGCAATTTTGTAAAAAACCAAACCAAGAGTAGTTCCATAATCCTGCTTTATTCTTCTTCTTCTTCTCTGGTTTCATCATTTTTCACTCTTTACAAACCTAATTTCTAATTTACAACTCATGTCAGAAATATATTGGGGGTAATTTTGTCAACTCAAAAGATGGCAGATGCGACTTGTGACATGAAGTTGACTGAGGCAAAAGTGGAGTCCACTTCATCCAATTAAATACAAAGTCACTATCAAATTGGCCAAAATCACTGCTTTATTAGCCATTAAAAAGTTCAAACACTCAATTGCAAAAAATAAAAGGTGAATATTATTTTTCTATTTTTAATATATATATAGAAATCAATTTATTTTTATCATGCACTATAGACATATATAGAGATTTTTCGATATAAAATTTTGATCTCTATTCAAAGATATATAAAGATCTAGAACTATATTGAAATGTTTATCTAATTCAATTTGTGTTGCTGTATTTTTTTTTTCGAATCAGATTCAATGTGCGAGCATGCCAGAAGATTATTTTCTCAAAATGAAACCTCACTTCTTACCCAAAAAAAATAAGTAAGATTTGTTTTTATTTGTTATTTGTTATTTTTTCTTTGTGGTTATATTTCTAGCTTTCATAATGTTTTAGTGATTGTGGTGTTTATATTGTTGCGTTTGCTGAATTTCGTACGTTTTGGAAGAAGGTACAACAAGGATTTAATGTTGATCTTTACAGAAGTAGGTTGGTTGTGTCTCTTTATAGATATGGGATGCAAAAAATGTCTAGGGAGCTAGAAAGTGAGAGTGAGCATGTTGTTATAAAAATGAGGAGGAGATTAGTAAAGAAGAAATAGTTTAAATATTTTGAACATATAAATGGTTGTTATTATGGCTGTTTGAATGGTTTTTCTTTTTTGAACTATTTAAATATTGGAGAATGTATGTATTCAAAATTGAATGAAATTTGTATTAGTACATTAAATTTAGCAAATGAATATAAATTTGTTTAAACAAACAACTATTCAAATGTTTCTCTTTGGTTTATTTTTGCATGTCTTTTTGTTGTGTCCAAACTGTTGACATTTTTCACACCTTTTTTGAATTTTTTTCTCACATGATGCTTTTATTCTTCTCTTCTTTGGTCTTCTTGCTTTTATTCTTGCTACTGGTAGATTGACTAGTATTTGTTGTTCTTGATTTGGTATTTTCCATGTTGTTTTATTTTCTATTACATATACTATCTATTCATATGTTTGCAATAATATCTTTCTTGTGTAGTAATTTGAGCAATAGTTGTAAGGATCTTTATTTTGTTGCTTCAGTATTGCAAATGCATGTGGACATGACATCTCGTCAATTTAAAATCTGTTGTAGCTACAAGTTCTCTCTTTGATGTTGACAATAAATTGTGCTTGATTTTCAGAGACTGTGAATAAGTCTGTGTTTGAAGCTTTCACCTATTTGCAAATTTATTTGTTAGTGTTAATAGAAATAAGTAACAAAAATTATTAGAGAAATTGAATTGATAAAAATAATTTTAAATTCAAAAATTTTGTATAAAATAATTATAGGAACAACAATTTTTACGAGCTAGTGGTTTTACTGGTTGTTTTTCTGGTTGTTTTAATGGTTGTTTTTCTAATTGTTTTTGGTTTTTTGACAGTTGTTTTTGTTTTTTTTGGTTGGTTTTTCTGGTTGCTTTTGTTGTTGCTTTTCTAGGTGTTTTCTAGTTATTTTTCTTATTGTTTTTTGTTGTTTTGGCAGTTGTTTTTATTTTTTGGTTGGTTCTTTTTCATTTTTGAGTTTTTTTCATAGTGGTTTTCTAGTTTTTTTGGCAGTTGTTTTGGAGGTTATTTTTGTTGTTTCTTTTATTTAAGGCTATTGTATAATGGTTGTTTCGAATGTTGTTTTTTTTATTGTGAATAGAAATAAATAGCTGGAACAGCTAGAAAAATATAATTAATAAAAATACTATTAAGCAAAGCATATTTACATGAAATAATAATAGAAACAACTAGATAATAAGAATTGCATATGTTACCTATAGTTTTAAGATTTGAATGGAATTTTCATTCAGTATTTGTTGTAAAAGTGGTGAAGGTTGATTTTTCATTATTTCTATTTTTATAGCTCCAGTTTTCTATTAAACAATGAAGGTACTCGAGCAATGTTGTGATTGGTAACTCCTTTGCTGCTCTATTAACTACATTCATCGGTTTAACCGTGTTTGATGTCATTGTTAAGTATCTGTTGTTGATTGAGAAAACTCTAGCCCATCTGTGGTATCCAAGCTACGCAAATACTGTCTGATCCTTGTATCAATTCTGTCCAACTCATTCATATTGTATTCAAACTCTTCTACCATATATGCTTTTGCTGCTTTAAAAAAAGAATTCTTTACTCGCTTTAGTGTTTCTTTTGAAGTTGCTTTTGAGGTTGTTTATCAAGTGGTATATGTAAAAATCATGTGTAGCTTCAAGGTAAGTTTTTGCTATTTCTTTTTAGTGCTTTCATGTCTGTTTGATACTACATACTGTCCTTGTCTAGAACTAAATGCTTCTTTCATTTTTCTGAAAAACTACTCCTAAGATGCATATTTTTAGAGTCAACAACAGAGAAAGCTAGTAGGAAGATTTTACTATCAACAACTTGTGTGCTTGTTGAAAGCAATGTACCACCATATGTTACTTTTAAAAATGTACCATCAACAAACATTATTGATCTGCAATATTTCTATCCATTTGTAGATGCAGCAATAGCCATGAATAAATAAAGGAAAGAATGGTCGTGTTCTATTTGTAGCTCTACCCTAGATTTGTTGTTTTCAGCATATAGAGATAACTTGGAAGAAGTGCATGATATTCATTTGGTTTACCTCTCAGCATTTCATATTTTTTTCTCTTGATCTCCAAGCTTTTATGCAGTTTATACTCAGATCATGTTTATTTCTCATGTCTCTCATAATATCTTCTAGCATGTATACTGTTTTAATGTTCTAATATTTTGATTTTGTGCAATCTGCAATTACTGATGTGGTTGGTTGTTATTGGTTTTCCAACCTAAGCTCAATAGGGCATGGGTGGCTTTTATTGAATTTAAAAACTATAAACATATTTGTTTTGCCATTTTTTAAAGCTCTTATATACCAACTGTAATCTTTATGTGGGCACTTTCCAAAAAATTCCATATTGTATGATTTCATTGTAATATATTGGAAATGGTTGCTGATAGCATAAGAACTCAATGCTCTTTTGAAAGCTTATCTATCCTTGTATTTTTTTTTTAACTTGTTTAGGCTTTGTTGCAGGTGCATTTATTATAATAGAGGACTCTTCACTCGCAGCTTCATTATTTGCTTCTTCACTTGCATTTTCAACAGTTGTATTTATAATTGATGTACTCATGATGCTTGTAAAATCTACAAAATCTCTGAATTGTTGCTTCTATTGTCCATTTGTTGAACTTTCTTCAGATAATCCTATGGTTGATGGTGCTTGAAGTCATTCAGTTATTTCTCGTTGCTGATTTGACATGAAGGTGTTGATAAAATTGTTTCTCAGTTGATATTATTGTTCATAAATAGTGATGCATAGAGGGAATTTTATGAAATCTTCTTGTCCTCTTTTGAGCTCCAAATAGAAGTAAAAAGTTGTATCATTCTGTATTTTTATAGGAGGACAATTTTCTGAAACTTTGTATTAGATGTTTAGGGTCTTTTTGTGCTGATATTTAGCTGTTCGCATAAGTTGTACACTAAATTCTGGAAGCTACTATTATTTTTAATAAGGATTCCATGGGTTTATTGCACCAATGGTACCTTAACTTTGCCATATATTTCATTTTGGTATCAGATTTTTTATTTTTCTCTTTTCAGTTACTGAAGTTCTATTTTTGTTTCAGGTTAAAGTACCTCGTACATATCCGATTAAATTTAGCATACGTGGCAGCCAGAATAAGAATATTCTTAGCATATGCATCACGTAACCATCCTAGTAAGCAACCTAATCATCTTTTGGGTCCTAGAAAATAAAATTACTAAAGAGAACAAAATTGAAAAATGTGAAAACCCTAATAAAAGGACAAAAACAACTTCAATAAAGATACAACAAATTAAAAAAGGAAAAAAATTCCTAAAATGACTATGTTTCTCTTCATTCCTCTTCTTTGACAGCGATACTTATTGTTTAATAGCGTATCAATAAGAAGAATTGAAGAAGAAGAATAGAGTATCGCTGTCAAAGAAGAACGAAGAGAAATATAGTCATTTTAGGGTTTTTTTCTTTCAAATTTGTTGTATCTTTATGAAAGTTGGGGTTAATTACACCCATGGTATCCAAAATTATCACAAATTCCCATTAAAAGACCCGAATTTAATTTTGTCACTTAAAACCTCCTAAGTGTTCACCCGGGTCCCACAAAAGTGCCTCCTTACACAAAATGCAACTACAGATGAAGCATGTATTTTGGCCCTGTAAAATGCAGATGAAGTAGATGCATTTTGTTCTTTAGTTAGTAGGTTCTGCAGACTGTTTTGCATATTCAATTAGGATGCATTTTGTTTGAGGAGACACTTTTGTGGGACTCAAGCGAATACTTGGGAGGTTTTAAGTGACAAAATGAAATTCGAGTCTTTTAATGGGAATTTGTGATAATTTTGGGTACTGTCGATGTAATTAACCCTTAAAGTTATTTTGTCCTTTTGTTAAAGTTATTTTTTTTCCTTTTATTAGGTTTTTACATTTTCAATTTTTTTCGTTAGTAATTTTGTTTTCTAGGGCTCACAAGATGATTAGGCTGCTTAATGAGATGTTTACGTGGTGAATATACTAAGAATATGCTTATTTCGACTGCCACAGATGCTAAATTTGATCGGATATGTTGAAGGTACTTTAACCTTTAACAAAAATAGAACTTCAGTAACTGAAAAGAAAAAATTAAAAATCTGGTATCAAAATGAAACATGGGCAAAGTTAAGGTACCATTGGTGCAATAAATCTGGATTCCACACACTTGAAAGTTGACATAACTCATTATTTTATTCCATTTGCCATTATGATGTACGAATACTGGTATTGTTTCCATTTTATCTACAAATAAAGAAGTAGAGATTAGCTACTTAGATAAAATTTTATAAAAACAAAAGAGAGCTCAGTATCAATTTAGTTTTTGAGATGAAGTATCTAATCTCTATTTCTATGGTAGGTAAGTTATTTTTTGGTTGTTTGTAGTTTTTTTGTTTGTTTTGGTAGTTGTTTTTCTACTTGTTTTTAGTTGTTTTGGTGGTTGTTTTTTTTTGTTCTTTTTCAATTTTATGAGCTTGTTTTGTAGTGTTTTTTTGGTTATTTTGGCGATCTTTTTTTTTATTGTTTTGGTAATTATTTTTATGGTTGTTTTAGCGATTGCTTTTTGTATTTTTTGGTTGGTTCTATTTTAGTTTTTTGAGCTTGTTTTGTAGTGGTTTTTCTGTTTGTTTTTATAGTTGTTTTGGTAGCTATTTTGGTGGTTGTTTTTCAGTTTTTTGATATTGTTTTGTAGTGATTTTCTGGTTATTTTTGTGGTTGTTTTGGCAGTTGTTTTGGCGGTTGTTTTTCTACTTGTTTTGCATTTTTTTAGTTTTTGCATGCATTCGTTTGAAGGTTGTTTTGAGGACTGTGATTTTTTTTTTGTTGCTATGTTTTAAAATGAGAATAGAATATTAGAAATGATTTACTTAGAATACAACGAGAAAATAATCTGATGAGAAAAAGGTTTTACTTTATATACATACCTCTGTTGCTTTTGATTTCTTATTTTATTTTTGATCTTTTTCTTGTAACTCTTTAGATGTAGGTTTGTTTTTGTCATTGATTTGTGGATTGCTAATTAATTTGCGATCGATTTGTTGAGCATAATCGATTTGTGCTTGTTTATGGCTGATTTGAATCTGAGCTGATAGAAGAGAATTGTTGTTATGGCATATTTGAAGATTAGATGAGAGAATAGAATGACTGGTTATGGCAGATTTGAAGTTGAGTTGAGAGAAGAAAATGGTTTTTTATGGCGAATTTTCGGAGATCTCATTTTTCTGTAGGAATCAATACCGTATTCTTGAAAAAGTTTTTCTTTTATAGTTAGTTATGAAAAGTAATTTCAGTCCACCATGTTTTTGAAAATTTTTTTTATATATTTCTGAAAAAAAATCCCTAAATAATAAGGAAAGGAAAAAAGAGAAGGGGATGAGGAAAAAATAAGGAAAAAAATAAAAATAAATAAAAAGAAAAAGGAAAAAAGAAGGAGATAAGTAAAAAGGAAGAAAATAAACATAAAAAGGAGGAAAAGGAAAAAGGGGAAGCGGGAGAAAAAAGAAAAAAGAAAAAAGAAAAATAAAAAGGAGGAAAATAAAAAAAATGGGATGAAAAAAAATAATAAAAAATAAAAAAGGAAAAAAATAAGAAGAAAATAAAATAAAAATGAAAAGAGTGGATATATTTTAGTAAAAAAAGTATAAAAATAGATATTTTTCGTAAATTTCTCAATAAATTATGTACCACCAATTAGGGTTTATGTTATGCTTTTAATTTGCCCACTGCCTTGTACTATGATGCTTCTAAAATTACCTACTTTTTAAATTATTATACAAAATAACAGATTTTTAGTAACTAATGTAATTTTGAAGCTTGTTATATAAAGCGCAGTAGTATATTATGGCTTATTAAAACAGGAAAATGTACCAACAACTGTATCATTAATTAGTAAGACAATTTTAACTTAAATGATATCTTAAATTCAAGTTGTGATGTATACACTTGAATTATTAACTATTGAAAAAAATTTATTGTCTTTATAATCCTTTAATATTGAAAATTAATTATTTATAAAAATTTTAAAACTTATAATAAATAAATAATGGATTTAAATACAAATTTCAATAATTATTGCATAAATTACTTCTCTAACATATATTAGTAATAACAGGAGTTAAGATAGAATGTTAGTAGCTAAAAAAAATATTATTCTCGATGCGTTAATGGATTATATTAATATTAATATTTTATTTTAAATTAAATTATTGAGTAATTCATCGAATAAATGAGTTTGTTGTTACTTTTCACACTTTTTAACAGGTTATTACTTTGATTAAAAAAATATATGAAATTAAATATAATCTGCAGATTATACCTTAGACTTTGAGACTCCAATGTAAAAGGATTAATATAAGAAAAAAAAAATCTACATATTGATGGATTTTAAGTTTGTCCACGTATCATGGCTGTAATCCTATCATAAACGATATATATATGTTTAATATGGTGGACCTTTCATGTGAATATATGGATAGAAAATTCATTCTTTTTATGTGAAAAGTTCCGCTTGACTTAAACCCAAAATAGAAACCATGGGAAGAGGAGAAGTAGAAAAACTGAAATTGAATTCACCAAAAAAAGAAATGGAGAAGAAATGGGTGGTTTTGCATAGATGCCTTAACGTGATGAAATGAAACTTCTCGATACTTTTCTCACCAAAGCAACCAGGTTTTACTTCAAAAATTAATCATTGCTTCTCATTATAGAGGGTAAATTGCTTTAATAGTCACTTAACTTTGTAATTTGTTTCAGTTTGGTTCCATAATTTTAATTTTTTTTAATTTAATATCCTACCTTTATTATTATTTCAGGTGAAGGGTACTATATAAATTTATATAAATTTATTTTTTATTTTTTGGAAAAGAGGGAGGGGGGAACCCTGAGAGAACAAAAAACACTAGTCTGTAATAGCTCTAGGCCAAGCAACACCAATTAAATCATCATGCATTAGAGCAGCAACATGAACCAGACAGCTCTCCAGGAGGTGGACGCCCATCTGGTATTGCAAAGCCAAGTTAGCTAAGCCATCAGCAACACGGTTGCCCTCACGGAAGGTATGCTGAATAATAACCGACCAGTCACGAGACAACATTTCACAACATCCCTGGATGATATTGAAGCAATGATTGGAGCACTCCTCATTAGACGACAGCCAGCCAGTGACAATTTTAGAATCAAGCTCCAGCACTACTCGTCTATATCCTTTCTTCCAAGCATAGTACAGACCTTCAAGCACAGCCCATCACTCAGCCATAGTGGCGTCACAGATGCCTATGTGAACAAGGAAACCTCCTCGCCATCTTCCCATGTTGTCCCTAAGCACACCACCACCACCTGCAAAGCCTGGATTCCCTTTACTACATCCGTCAGTATTAAGTTTGATCCAGTCCACATCTGGAGGGTGCCAACTGATAAGTACTTCCTTTCTTATGCTTTCAACCATTAGCATGGATGCTTTTTGGTTAGCAACGGCTACCTGGATATCCTGGAGGTAAGAAAACACACTCCGCACCTGATTTTGCAAAGGCAAATTCTTTTGTCTGAAGAGCCTCTCGTTGCGCCAAGTCCACACCTTCCATATGGTAACAGCAAACAATTCACGCCAGTTGGTGTTCAGGAAATAACCAGACGTCCCAGAGATGCACTCTTTAAACCAACACTCCCTAGGAATATTCATAAACTTTGAGAGTTGCGATGCCATTAAAATCTCAGCCCATAGCTGTTTAGCAAAGCAACAAGTGCACAAAACATGTTCCACGTCCTCAGTAATTCCAGGACACCATTAACAAGAGTCACAAGTGGAGAAATTTCGTCTGAACCTCTCATAATTAGTCATCAACCGATTGTTGCCAACAAGCCAAAGAAAAACTCTGATACGCTGGGGGACTTGGATTCTGCAAATCCTTTTCCAGATTGGTTATTGTTGAGAGGTCTCAAGCGAACACCAAGCTTTGTAAGCTGAGCTTACTGTAAAGGCACCATTTGAGGAGAAGCTCCAATAAAAGCTATCGGCCACCTGGCTAGAAGCATTCATAAAAAAGGCACGCAGTCTATTTTCAATATCTGGTGGTAACTTACCCTGTAATAATTCCCAGTTCCATCCCGTAGAATTGTCCCAGTAGTCAGCAACACTTCTATACTGCTCCACTATAGAAATATTCACTAGGCATACTGAATATAGAGGAACATCCAGCACCCAATGTTGGAGCCAAAACAGAGTGTCATGGCCATTAACCACCCTGGCTCTCATTCCTTTTAAGAGAAGCGGTACAACTTTCACTAAGCTAGTCCAAATAGCAGAGGAACTCGAATAAGGAACGAAAGCATCAAAAAATTTTTTTTGCTTAAAATACTTGTTCATGATCACTTTTGCCCATAATTGATCTTTTTCTTTAATCACCCTCCACCCAAGCTTAGCCACAAAAGCCATATTCATCCCACGAAGGCTTCGAATTCCCAGACCCCCATCTTCTTTAGACCGATTCACTGTCTCCCAATTAAGCAAGCAGAGAGCCCGTTTGTCTTTCGAACCCCCCCAAAGAAATTGTCTTGCCATCCTTTCTATCCCATTGCAGACAGAAATAGGCAAATGAACTGTTTGCATTGAGAAGAAGGGAATTGTAGAAATAACTGTTTGAACAAGTGTGGCACACCCAACAAGACTTAAGCAATGCGCTTTCCATCCCACCAGCTTGCTAGAAACCTTCTCTAGTAAATGGTTATAGTTATTCCTAAAAACCCTCCCATGAAAGGATGGATGGCCCAAATAAAGACCCAGATCATCAGATAGAGGAATACCTGATATCCTTGATAGCTTCTGAGCTAGATTCTTATCCACATTCGGGGAGACGAATATGTTCGACTTCGAGTAGTTAACCCTCTGCCCTGAAGCAGTATAAAAAAGCTCAAGACTTTGCATGATAACCTCCATCTGATCAATAGAAGCCTCGGCAAAAAGCACCATATCATCATCGAACAAAAGGTGGGATATATCAGGACCCCATCTATTAATTTTTAAGGGCTTCCAGTGTTTGTCTGCAATCGCCTGAGCAATAATGTGGGATAATCTTTCAATGCATAAGACAAATAAGTATGGGGATATAGGATCCCCTTGGCGAATACCCTGGGAGGGATTAGAACTATGAAGTTTGGATCCATTCCAAAGAACTGCCATGGAATTTGTGGTTACGCAAGCCATGATGTTCCGAACCCAATTTTCATCCAGACCAATGTCTTGAAGAGTGTCACGAATGAGATCCCATGAGAGCCTATCACAGGCTTTCTCTAAGTCTATTTTAACTGCCATATATCCTGGGCCTGTCCTTTTCTTGCGCATGGTATGTAAGGCCTCTTGGTAGATAACCACGTTGTCAGCAATTTGGCGTCCAGGAATAAAACTACATTGATTGGGAGCAATAATGTCAGGCAAGATGCTCTTTAATCTGTTCACCATCATCTTTGTGATCACCTTGTAATAAACATTGCATAAGCTAATAGGACGTAGTTGTTTTAATGACTCCGGCTTCTTAACCTTCGGAATTAACACCAATAAAGTCTCATTCACCCAATCTGGAAGCTGTCCATTTTGCAGAAAATTCAATGCAAACTGAGATAGTTCATTACCTACAATTGGCCACAACTTCTGATAGAAGCCTGCATGAAACCCATCGGGTCCTGGTGCCTTAAAAGGGGCCATGTCAGAAAGGGCGAGCCACACATCTTCAACAACAAAGGGTCTAGATAATATAGCTTTATGAGAAGAAGAGAGTCTAGGGAAGTGACCTCTCCTCAAGTTACTAGCAGGGCAGGTTTGATCTAAAGAGTATAGCTCCTCATAAAAATCAAAAACCATTTTCCTTAAGTGATCAGAATTCTCCACCCAGTCACCAGAGGCATTTTGAAGCCGAGAAATTCTGTTCTGACTCCTTCTTATAATAGTAGACAAGTGGAAAAATTTTGTATTTTGGTCCCCAGAACAAATCCACTCTTGCCTCGATTTTTAAAACCAAATCATTTCCTCCTAGAGAAGCACAAGATCAAGCTCCTTGCGAAGCTTTTTTTCAAGCTTCAAAATACGATTTTTAGGCTGTAAGCTAAGGAGCTTCTGGATTCCTGCAATTCGAGCCATGATGTGCCTTTTCCGTTTCATGACATCCCTAAAAACATATCTATGCCAATCTTGCAGAGTGCCTTGCATCTTCACAATATTAGGTACCAGGAAATCAGAGGTATTCCAAGACTGTTTAACCACATTGGTAAACTCAGGATGAGTGAACCAAGCGGCTTGGAAGTGGAATGGTCTTGAGCCCCACTGACAATGTTGACTAGATAATGAAATCAAAAGTGGGCTGTGGTCAGATTGGCATCTTGGTAAGTGCTTAACATTAGCTTCAGGAAATATAAACTTCCAATTATCATTACAAAGGGCCCTGTCAAGCCTAGCACTTTTCATACGAGTCACCTCCCTTCCATACTGACAAGTAAACAGATCTCCTTGGTAGCCTAGATTAATCAGTCCCTCATCATAAATCCACTGGACAAATTGGCTACTCCTGTTATAAGAAAACCGAGAAGAATCATTAACTTCATCTTCAGAAATGACTGCATTAAAGTCCCCAGCAGTAAGCCAAGGAAGTTTCTCTGCATTCCTCCTCATAGCAAGATCATGCCATAGCGTCTTGCGATACGTCGGTGAGGGACTCCCGTAAATAACAGATAATAACCATTCTTCTCCCTTCTCATTGCGAACACTAGCATGAATGAACTGCGGGTGGGTTCTGAGAACCTCCAATCTAACAATGTCATTCCAAAAAAGCCAAATCCCCCCGCTAAATCCAAGTGACTCCACTCTAACCCAATGGTCAAATCTAATTTTTTGGCAAATATCAGTTGCGTGAACACCGTTTACTTTGGTTTCTAACAGCCCCAAAATAGAAGGTTTATGAAGTTAAATCAGACATTTTAAAGTGCGGCGAAACACTCTGGCCACCGCTCCTTAGCAATTCCAAATAATTAAATTCATAGCAAAATAAGAAACAGAAAATAGGAATGGCTCTTGAACCAAAAGAAGAGGTTAATTAATGTGACCTCTTTCCGGTTCAATAATCTCTTCATCAAAAGGATTAATCTTAGTGTTCTCTGGAAATATATCCAGATCTTCATTATCATAGTCATCCCCATTAATCTCATAGTCTCCCTTATTTGTTTCTCCCCCATCAGGCGAGGCAGATGGATGTGGAAAATTGCTCTGTTGGTGGTGTTCATGAATCTCTGTAGGAATCACCTTGTTGCCAGCGTCAGGTGGTTCTCTAGAGTGATGAACTGTTATCGACATTGTTTGCTCTTTTTTACCACCTCGCACCAAAGTGTGCTCATTCATTGCCGCAGCTTGATTGGCAGTACCATAAGCCTTTTTAAGGGAATTTTCAGTTGCTGAGCTTCGACTTACAACATCAGTTTCCTTCCTTATAGGGACATCCCTATTCCCTGCCTATCTCAAGCCTCCACTAATCGAGCGTCCACGACCCCTTCCTCTCGAACTAGATGCCCCAACATAGCCACGACCCATATAGGGAGTCTCGTTGATTACTTCAGTCATATTCCTCTGTTCAGCTAGTTCCATTTCAGGTCCTTCTTATCTAAGATCTTCCAAGATGGCAAATTTAGATTTCCCCTGGAGAGGAGGTTCAGCTATCTGTTGTCTTTTTGGAATTCCTTTCTTTCCCTTCAGACTACTGCTATCACTTGCCTTCTTTTCTTGCTGAATTTTAGGTTTCTGATATTTTCGATTAGCAAACATCCAGGGCCCAAATGGTTCAAAAATCTCTGGGTTGGCAATTTCCTCTACTTT
>CATIWK010595370.1:0-10508 GCA_949634005.1 Mallotus japonicus
CGAGCCAAAGAAACCACTGAATTCCAAACTGCAGTGGACTGTAGGAAGGGGCGGAACACTTGAGCAATCAACAAAATTCCCCATCCAGTTGGGACAAAAGCCAACAAACTGGTGAAGATGTCCATAAACCTGAAAGATGTATACTGATGCAAGATCACTATCACAAGCACGACAAAGATGAAGACAAAAATCTAGGCGAGACGAAATCTGATGTTCTGTTTTACTTCATACTTTTCCCTTGTGTATGCTATTGCGTAATGAATCCTAAAAGCAACAACAATATAGACCCAGGAGAGCAAGTAAACAGTAATGCTGGTATTTTCTTCAGCAATGCCCAGATAATACACGATTCCATATTGGAAAAGGAAGAAATGAAGGTCCAAAACTAGCTCCAGTAATTTTCCCCAGAAACCTATTGTCCTCAAATGATCTTGCTCCTCGTACCACCATCTTTCCCAGCTCTGTTCAGCTTTTGCAAAAGCACCACCTCTGTGCCAAATCCAGGTCAAGAAGTCTTAGAAGTCATTTACTATTTTTAACCAGTCAAAGCCTGATGGATTGAAAAGAAATAAAACCATGATACATGACAAGACCAAGAACCAACTAGAGATGGTCAAGTCCATGTAAAAATATGTGTTCCTGGCTGTAGCAGTGTGTGAGTAATAAAGTGCAAGTACTAGCCCGAGCTCAATTGCCTTCACAAAATGGCTACGAGAATAAAGTCTATAAGTTGCACGATAAACCGCACCACCATGGAGGATAGTTCAACCAAAAAAATGAAATTTAGTCCCCAGGGAGAATGTGTAGAAAAAAGAAGAAAACTAGCATTGAGTCAACAAAAGATCCCACAAAGTATCAAAGAAACCATGCTCAATATAACCCTCTGCAATGATAGGAAGCAAAGAGAAAAGGCCCAGTTGGATGATGAATTGCTGATACAAAATAGCAGATACTGCTTTTTTATCACCAATGTTGTTGTCCCTAGTGGAAGCCTCAACACCACTAAAAGCAAAATAAAGCCGCCCCCATAGAAATGCATAGACTGCAAGAATAATCAGCATTGTGTTGAAATAGAATCCCACAGTAGTATAAAAGAACGATAGCATACGGAAAAAGTCCAGCCTCACGCCTAATCTATCCACATCTCTGCTGAGAATTTGCTCGCCACTTCCACTAGCAATGTTGGCTTCGAACATGGAAACTTGGTTCAGTCCTAGATCCCTTCCCTTGCCCACTTGAATGTACTCATTATGAGTAATGCTGCCTCCTCGCAAAGTGCAGTTGAAGCCAGCAAAAATGTCTTCAGTGATGTTAATCACTTTAGAAGCTTTACCGCCGCGAGTCAAGAACCAAAACCTGTCAAAGACATCTGGATGGCCATAATGCATTCGAACTTTTAAAGGGTTGGCAAAAACACGCTGTGCTAAGGTGACAAAACTTACTTCTTAAGTCGACATAAACCCTGCCAGTGATGAGACAGAACCAGAAAAATATGTTCTCTGAGTCCTAAAATAGTAGGTTTTTGAATTTCGCAGTTGCGCTTATATTCTTCCAAAAGATTTCTCATCTTAAGCGCCTCCTCAAAATAGTTGTCCTGGTTCATATCAATGGTCTGCAATGCATCGCCACGAGTGAAGATGATGGCATAGTTTTGATTCTCAAGTTTTCCTTCTCCAAGTTTAAAGGGTCCCGACAATTTGATTCTGTAGACATCAACTTCCTTCTGCAGCTGCCGATCATACTTTGCTAGCACAGAGTAATATTCCTTCTGATCTCCTCCTTCGTTCACTTCATCGACGTAGGCAATTCGAAGGGCCTCATTATTTTTCATCAAATACAGTATCTCCTCAACTCGGGGATCATTCTTTGACTTTTGAGCCCCATATATCTAGCAGGCAACCACATATGTGTATTTCACCAAAGCAAGACCATACTCTCTGCTATCAGACATCGAACTGAAAAAACTATTATTGAAAGAACGAGAGTATACAGATTTGAAGCTATCATTGAAAGAATAAGAGTGTGCAGATTTGAAGCTATCTAAACAACAATCTCTCATAATTGAAGCCTCAATATCCCTGCTAATCTTTATATCAAAATAAGCCAGCATTTTAAAAGCGCGACTATAGTACATCATTTCCCTAACAGTGCGAGCCAATGTCTGGCCTCTGTAAGATGCCCAAAGCCGAAGATCTCTTCGCTTGATTTTCCATTTATCATAATCATTCTCCACGCCTTCTCTACGCATCCGTTCTATAAAATTCTTCCACTCATCATCATAAACTGTTTGAAGATAATATAGAATAGAAATCCCATTTTCATTCTTAGTTAAAAGTTATTCTATGTTGTACACCACTTTTTCATTGTAATAAGGCGTCAAGACACTGAAAGCCATCATTTTCTCTACTTGGGGAGATGGTGGCATGTTCATGAATAGGGAATTACTTAAGAATGCAATTCTGCGTCTAGCCTCAAGATTTTTTGGGACATTGTCCATAGGATGCCTACAAGTAAGAATTGTATGCAGTCGCCGTATCTGCCGATAGAAAGTCTCATCACTGGCATCAGGCAATTCAACTGCATTCTGAAAAAGCAGCCTTGCCATGGTAGCAGGATCCCGAGGAGCTAAACCATGTTCCCTCTGTTGGGTATACAACCAAAGTCCCACATTGGCTAGAAGTGAGGAGGATCATGGGTATATAAGGATGGACAAATATCTCCATTGGTATAAGGCCTTTTGGGGTAAAGCCCAAGAGCAAATCTATGAGGGTTTAGGCCCAAAGGCCTTGAGGGCCAAAATGAGTGAAGAAGAATGGGAGGAGCTAGACATGAGAGCAACAAGTATGCTCTCTTCCACCTTCCTATGAACACATGCAAACCGTTTTAATGTATGGGAAAGAGAATGTGAATTTTTCAGAAGTGACAAGTAAGTTGATTTTTGAAGAAAGAAGGCTGAAAAATGGAGAAAACAAGTCTTCAAAAAGTGCAGCATTATCGGTTTGCAAACCATTTTAATGTATGGGAAAGACAATATGAATTTTTCAGAAGTGACAAGTAAGCTAATTTCTGAAGAAAGAATGTTGAAAAATGGAGAAAACAAGTCTTCTGAAAGTGCAGCATTGTCAGTTTGTGGAAATGGGAGGAAGAATAAAGGATCCAAAAAGAAAATTATCTGCTAGGGATGTGGGCAACTTGGACATGTGAAGAAGGATTGCAAAAATGGTGGAGCTAATTCGGCTAATGGCTCCAAAAGTCATGTTACTAATGCGGTTGTCTTTGAAGAAGGAGACGATGAATTTTCTATATAAAGAAAGATATATATCCTCATGGCATGAGAGCTACCAACTGAGTTGCCATGGAAAAGGATGTATGATAGGTAGCATGTCCACAGTTTATACATGGGCATTGGTTGACAGTTGATGTAAGGTGTGTGGTGGAATTGATGTCGATGGCTAATGGACTTCCTAGAAAGTCAACATTGGAAGTTGCACCATAACTTATTAGCAGTTTTTCGACATGAACTAGCCGAGGTGAAAATTCTTGGAGTTGGTGAATTCCAAGTGTGTATACTCTTATGGTGGAGTATGATAATTCTTGTTTTTTAGAATTGTGACTGTCATAGTTGATGGTGTTATTGAGGTAGTTGTTGTTCTTTTAATTTTTTAATCATGGTGGAGATTTGTTGAAATATGATGAAAAAAATAAAAAATGGATGCTATCCCATATTGTTTTGTTGTAGAAGTTGGAGGAGTCTTTAGGCTATAGAAGGACTCCTCCCCCTCCTTTGTTAAGAGTGTCAATCACCACTTGTATTTGGTGTACCATTAAAAGCTATTAGTTATACTAGTAGAGAATTCAAAGGGAAATTCTCTTGGGTGTACTTGAGCTTTTGGGTATGTGTGAGAGTTAAATATTTTGTGGTATGGTTATAATAATTTTCCACATAGTAAATATTTTTTTGTTGGTTGTCTTTTGACAACGCCCGTGGTTTTTCTCCATTTGGGAGTGTTCCACGTTAAATTATTGTGTGTTTCTCCCTTTTATTTTTCAAGTATTTTTGTTCAAGTTGTGAAGGTATTTGTTGGATTGTAAGGGGTTAATTTTTCCCAACACCTTCAGTTCCCCAATTGTCATCTTCACTCTAAAAAAAATCTTGCACAACAATGTCAAACAAAACTTGCAACGCATTCACCACCTGATTAATGTATTTCTCTAGTTTACTCAACAGCTCAAGGAGTTGAATCAATATTGTATGAGAATATGTTACAACAACCATTCTGAAAATCTCAGTGAACTTCTCATTCTGCATTGAGTGATCAATTTTTTAAAATAAAACAGTGATAATTGAATGCTCTACAGTATTGAACTTGATTATGATCTCAAGCAGCAAGTGTCTAATGCTATCATAAACTTCTATAACAGCACAACGCTTGTACTCATTCTTGCATATCTTGTGCTATAGGAACTGATCAGGAGCATCAGCCAACTCTTTAGCTATGTTAAGAGCAATTTGCAGCTCGTTACTTAGGAGAGAACACAAGGCCAATAGATAACTCTAACATTCCAAGAATTTAGTGTCAGCTCCAACAATTCAAGCTCACAATCGGAGATGATATCCTCTTCCCCGAAAGTTGTTATAATTTCATTCTAGGTTAAAGCGAACTTGCTCATCTCAACCTGGTTAGACTCCAAATGTGCTAATAAGCCCACTACAGAACCCACATAAGAGTAAAAAAAAGAGTACCACATCTACAAATCCATGAGGTAAATTAATACAACAGGAAGCCACAGCAAGCCTACTGCAAACAGGTTACTTGTCCTGCCTGTGAAAAACTCATGCCATTTATTATTCACAAGCTTCACATTCAACAACTGTTTCAATGGATTAATCATGGGCTTGATCTATAAAAAGTAGCTGAAAGTAAATTTGGTAGCTAAAACCACAACCCAAAATAAACTATACTTAATACTATCAACTAGCCCCTCTCTCATTTCACGGCCAACGAAACTCCTGTCCTGAGACCACCATGACTATAAGTGACAAATCCTCCAATTCTTCCTAATCCGAGGGAGCATATATAGAGCCAAATCCAACAATTTAGGCAACATAAATAGTAAAGTGATCTTAAGAAAATTCACAATCTTCCTATTAGCCTCAGTAGACCACTCCCCATCTCTATTGTTTTGACTCCAAATCCTCCCATAGAACACCCAAAATACAATTATCAATCCAGCTGATACCACACATTTTAACACCATATTAAACACAATACACCAACTCTTTTTTGAGACCAAACTATATTGCGTCCCTGCATTAAGCAAAGACTGCAAGAACTGCAACAAGCTCCAAGCAAGGAAGATGGTCAAAACCTGAACCTGAACATTCTTGTCTTCCATTGTCTGCCATGGATAAGTCTTCTCTTTCCAAGCAACAATAATCGCAGCCTATAAGAACAATACCAGCATAACCCATAGCCTATAGAAACTTCTAAACAAGTTCCAAAACGACCTCTGCTCTACAAACCCAGTTTTTTTAACATGTTTTTTCTGCTTTGAATCACAAAGAAATTACTTCCAATATCAATAGGCCACTTCAATTCTTCAAAACATCTTTTACTCCAAAAATACTCATTTAAGTCATCATAATTTCTTTAAGCACCATAAGGAGCTGTTCCATTTTTACTATTTTCAACCTCAGCTTGAATTGTGTAATAGATGGGCCTAACAACAGATTTAAGAAAAGCATCCTCACCTGAATAAGAAGGCTTCACAGTCACAGGCTGCCCGTTTCATAGTATAATTTCTCGTTATATATATATGGGGTAAATTGGGAGGTCATATGATCTTATTATCGATTGACTGCACAACAGGAGGCAGTCTTTCCCTTTTAAATCGACGACGGTAAGAATTGAAGCCTGCACAAAGAGGAGTTACCACTTGACTACTCCTTCACTGATAAATATATATATTTTAATTCATGTTGGCCTAAAAAATTCATTGACTTTGGTAATCATTTTTTTTTTTTTGAAAAAGGAAGATAGATTAAATTAAAGGCTCTCAAGAGCAATTAAATCCAAAAGAAAAGATGGAGTGACAGACCACTCCATATGACCAGACAAAGAACGAGCAGCCTTTGTACAAAGATGCGCTGCTTCATTCGCTGATCGACGAACAAATCTAACATTCATATTGCTAAAATGTTTAAGAAGAAAACAACAGTCTTCAATAACCAAACCAAATAAAGAATTACCGACTTTGGTAATCATTAGTTGGTCATCAATGTCGAAATTTCTTAAAATAAAGTGATAGTAATTTCCTTAATTATTTGGCCAAAAAAAAAAAAACTATTTCCTTAAATAAAGACTTGGTCTTGCATTTCAGTTCCTTAAATAAGAGTGCTATAAACTAACACGCTTCCACTAAATAAAATATCAATTAACAAGGACCTGTTGTTAAAAAAAAATTAACAAGGACTTGCTTTCAATATGTTACAAGTCATTGTTAAAATAATTTCTTCTAAACTTGCGATTTATTTTGCCATTTCTCGGATTTATATTCAACTCAACCACAAAGTCTTAATCTCAAATTCATGCTCCAACAGAAGTCATGTGGTTCAAATGAATTATACAAAATTTTATAGAATTCATTTAAAAAATTTAAGTGAGTGTGTTTGATTTAAATGAAAATTTTGCAAAATTCATTTATATTTCTAACTTTTTAATTTTATATAATTGGTTAACATCAATCTATTCTTATTAACGAAATGTGTTTGATTTTCTATTTAAAATTCATTTGAAAATAAAAAAATTTTTTAATAGAATTGAACCAAACAAAAAGTTAATCTCAAACAAAAGGCTCATAGAGTTCATTATTAACAAGATTTGATCTACTTGTTTATTCTGTAATATCAGTACTTGCAAATTTTAGTAATTTATTTGTATTGTATTTTATCTGGTAGATTAATCTGTACTTGTAACCTTGATCAATTTCTTGATTAGTTTTAATGGACCCTGTTGTTAAAAAAAAAAAATTAATTATTATTGGGTTGTTATTGCTATTTTTATTTTTTTTATTGTTTTCTAATTGTTGTTAGGTTATTATCCATATTTTTTTGCTGTTTTAAGTTTTTTTTTACTCTATTTTTTACCTGACAATTACCAAACAATAATAAAAAAACAATTAGGAAAAAAAAATCAAAAACAACAACCTCACAACAACAACAGCAACCAAGGAAGAGTGTTAGAGTTGATACTTTTCTAAATACTCTAAAGTCTAAAGCTAATATATTTTGGTTTATGTATGTATTCTACATGTATATTTGCAAAACTGTATGAGCTGCAAATGTAAGCTGAAATGACTGTTTACCATTTATTATATGATGTTTATCTTGAACCATTTCCTATTGTAATAGATTAGGAAGTGCAGAAGTGATGATTAATATTTTGTACTCTCTTTTATATGCATTAATGAACAAGATGTGAAGCATGTATGAGAGAAAAATATCTAGTTCCAAGTTTACAGTTTGTGTTCTTCTTCTTCTGCTGTTCATTTTTTCGTTTATGGTTATGTTTATGGTCTGAAAACTCAACACTGTCATTGCTGCCTACACCTCATGACACTCCTGTAAGGGATGGTCGATGTTGCGGACGGGGACGGGGATGATGTTGCAGGGTCTGTTGGACTAGGGTGGCCAGGAAGAAGACATCGGAATAAAATTTTTGCATACAACAAAGGAAACCAAACTCTTGAAAGACATATATATATATATATATATATATATTTATTTATTTATTTATTTATTAGTATTTAATAGAATGGAATACTTGTCAATCATCGAAGAAGACCGAATAATAGACATGCAGCAAGAAAATGCATATAGCAAATATATAATATATATGTTAGGTGAGGTGGGGATAGACATGAATATTGAGCAATATATAAAATTCTATGGCAGAATAAAGGAGAGTAGATTCATAATTTTTTATTTGGTGTGATTGAGATTGTTCTTTCACAGGGTGGTTTTTTTGGTTTTTAAGTATTATGTATTTTACACTTTGGGAAAGTACGAAAAGCCATTTGTGGTTTCACGGTTTTAGATTTTTAAGTATGCTATTTTTTTTGTGACACTTTTAAGTACGTGTTATAGCTGTTACACACTTTTCAGTATATGCATCTAACATCGTTAACTTCGTCCTATGTAGCGCTGACGTGGACACTATGGTGCTGATGTGGATTCTATGTGGTGCTGACATATAGGCGCTACATAAGACGAAGTTAACGGTATTAGACACATATACTGAAAAGTGTATAACGGTTAAAACACGTACTTAAAAGTATCATAAAAAAACAACGTACTTAAAAGTTTAAAACCGTGAAACCACAGGGTGGTTTTCCGTACTTTTCCCTTACATTTTTTATACTTTAGTATCCTTCTAACTAATATCATCATTATTTTTTAAGAAAAATTAATATAATATTAAATTTCAATGATAAATTTATTTTATATATAATTTACGATCAATCTAACCAATTGGTTATTTTTAAAAATATTGTAAAATTATTTTAAAAATCATTTATTTTTATTCATAATTAAATTAAAAATACATCTAAATTTAATTTTTTGTGAGTATATTGTAGTTAGGTGAATAATATATTACTCATTATATGATTTTAGCATTGAAAATGCATATTATTTTTACATTAAAGCATAAATTTTAAACAATATTTGTTAGAAGGGTACAAAGTGTAAAAAAATGTGAAACACATGGTACTTAAAAACAAAAAAATCACAGGACTATTTTTGTCAAATGGCAAAACCATAGAGACCAAAATTGTACTTATCCCTTATTTATGATATTTATTTTCATAAAAACGGACTTCCCTTAATAAAGTTGGAATTTTTACCATAAAACTTGCATTTTCATCTTTCTCTTCGTTTAAAGTTTTCATTTTTATACTAAAATTTGCATTTTTATGCTAAATTTCACATTTTTTTATGTAAGGCCTCCATTATTGTCTTAAAGTTTATATTTTTTATATCAAGTTTATGTTATTGTCAAATTTTCATGTTAAAGTTAATATTTTTAATACAAAATTTATATCTTGTCACATTTTTATCATAAAATTCATATTTTTATTATAAAGTTGATATTTTAGTGTAAAGTTTATATTTTTAATATAAAATTTACACTTGGTTACTCTTTTATCTTAAAGTTCATTTTTTAAAAAGTAAAGCTCACATTTTATATTTTGTTATAAAAATATAAAAATTTTAATTTTAACTTTCTAAAAACATTTATGGAACCATAAGTTAACTGTTATAAAATAAGAGTATTTTAAAATAGAATCGTGTCCTTAGTTAGCCCAATTGAGCAAATTATTTTTTTCTAGATGTCTTCTTTCCAAGAAAACAAACCTAATTATTGGGTCACCACTTTTGGAGGATTATTTTTTATTGCCACTGCCAATCTTGGAAGCGTGCGCTGCCAATTGGCCTCCCTTGGAAGTCCAACCACTTGAATCTCAGCGTGTGAAGCTCACGCACCGATAAAAGTCCTAACCCTATTCTCCACGTGCTAGTGCATGAAGTCACAAGTGAAGATGTTCCTAGAGTTGCCTGATATTTTTTTGCCTCTATGTTGTTTGATTCTCCAGTGCATGTTTGGTTTAGGTTCTACCATCTCATGCTCCTATTCTTACTAATGTTCACTTTCGATATTAATGTTGCAATTTGTTTTTTTGGTGTTAGTTATTGTCACTTGTTGGCTATTTGGCTCCTTTTGGTTGGGTGTTGAATAATATTTATTTTAGTTGGGTATTGATTATTATTGCCTTTGTTTTGGTTTTAGACCCTTGGACATATTGATTGTGACTTAGTATGAATAAGGAAAAGAATGTGGTTATCACTGATGTTATTCCAGTGATGTCCAAAATCACGGAACATAAATTAATTGGTTCAAACTATTTAGCTTGGTCAAACACCATTCGAGTTTATTTAAGGAGTATTTCTATGGACACTCATCTCACTAATGAGCCACCCATAAATAATATTCGCCAACCATAGTTGCAGGATAATGTTTGATTGTTTTTACAAATTTGGAATTCTATTGAAATTGAGATTGCCAAGTCATGGTATTAGTGTCATGTAGTGCCATGTGGCACTTTCCATGATTTATAGGTGTTCTTCATTGTTGGAAATAAAGTTGAGCATCACAGTTGCTATTGTAAAATTTTGACATGTGGCACTCTGAATTCCACCACACGTTCACCTTTCCTACCTCTCCTTGCTGCCTCACTTAATTTTCTTCCGTTTCTTTTCTTTTCCATTTCTGTTCTAATTCCTTTCACTTTCTCATTTTTAGTTTTGCCTTGCTGTTCAGTTTCTTCTTCCCTTCGATTTTTCTTTCTTTTCTTATTCCTCAAGAAGGTCACATTTGTCAATCCTGATGATTTGAACATCAAAGAAGTCGGATTAGTTATTTTCATGATGAGGAGAAGGAGATTTTGTT